>JBAGKO010000014.1:21178395-21198467 GCA_037177275.1 Acacia concinna
GAAAATCATAAAAGAATATATATATTTTTGGGACTGTGATGAGAGACTAGAGAGTGCAAACTATGAGTGTGAATTAACATAGTGAGATGGTAATGAATTTATAGATTATTCGAAATTTTTCGGGACGGGAAGGTTGGGATGGGAAAAATATGAACACCCCTAGTTGGAGAGATAAATTCTATATGCATCTATTCCCTCATTTGTAGCAATACCGTTAATAATCAATAACCAGCCTACATAATACTCTACAAATTTCTCTCTCAGCAAAAAGGGATATTGTTGTCATTTGACAACATTAGGAAATCTCTACTAAGGCCTCTTAACTCTATTAAGGATTTGTTAACAATGTAGGCATGATTTATGTTTTAAGTATGTTAAGAGGATTTAATTAAGATTTTCCCTATATGTTTTGACTATTTTTCAAAACTTACAAAACCAAATAAAATATTATAATGAAGGCAGAGAAAAAAATATTATAATATATTTATTTAAAAAATATGTGACTTCTCATTAAAAAAAACTTAAAAAAGGGAAACACTCTCAAAGAATGTTATAAAAATGAAAAAAAAATTAAATTTTTAAAGTTATTAAATAATGCATTTAAAAAAAATTAAATAATTAAGTGAAAATTTCATATAAATACCATTGAAATTGAGAAACCCATAAAAGGCTAGTAACATTTGCAAAATCCAAAAAGGTGACAATAGGGAAATTGGGGTTTGGTAAATTATTGAACAAAGACCCAAATACCTCTATAAATTAAAGATGCTGTCAAGGAAAATAGGCGATATTATGAGAGAGAGAGAAACGTACTAGCTTGGTTTGTGGCAATGCTGTCAGGGAATTTTAAAATTTGTTGATAATTGTGATACTAGAATAGCCATACACATTAATAGTTTTGTTAATCGTGAAACACTATTACATATGTATATATATATATATATGGTAATTATGCCAATAGAATTACTAGCGTTGATAATTCCATTATCATTAAAGTGAATACCATTACAATTTTAGTTAATATCAATAATTATTTGTCACTTAATTTCCTCAAGTAACTTGTTTCTTCTTTTTGTCAAACCCCTTCATCATATCTCTCTTCTTCCCCCATTCTCATAATTTTTCGTTGTGATTTAATTTTGTTGCCATGTACTTTCTAGTTTTATGTAAATGGCCTTACTAATTTTGTTAATGGTGAAACATTATAGTAAGTAATGTATATAGTATTTTTGGAATGAAATTGTAAAGCCATTGACAATGTGGTCTTTTTGTTGCACAATTGCAATTGTAAATTATATCTATTCATTGTAAATGTGGTAATCATAACAGGTTATGACAAAGTGTGCAATGGGATTTACAATAATAATAATGGTTTTGACGAAAACTCGTTATGGTGTTGACAAAATGAATAAACAAATAGTATTTTGACGAAAAGATGTGAGAATGGGGGAAGAGAGGAGATATGATGAATAGGTTTGACAAAAAGAATAAATAAATTACTTGAAGAAATTAAGTGATCAGTAACAATTGGTATTTAACCAAAACTGTAATGATATTCGCTGTAATAATAATGAAATTATCAACACTAGTAATTCCATTAATATAATTACCATACATACATACATATATATATATATCATAATTTTTGTAATTAACAAAACTAGTAATAGATTTGACTTTTTCAGTATTGCAATTATTGACAAATTTTAACCTTTCCTAATAGCATCACTATCAACTGAGTTAGTATGTTTTTCTTTTTCATCTTTTGTCAATTAGCACAATATTGCCTTCATCTTTTCCTAGACAACCTTTTTATTTTATAGGGGCATTTGGGTCTTTGTCCTATAATCTACAAAACCCATATTCCACTTTTATCACCTTTATGGGTTTTACAAATATTACCCGTCTTTTTTTGAATTTCTCAATTTTAAAAGGTATTTATTTCACATTTTCTCAAGAACTAACTGTCAAATGCTAGGATATGTTAGAGAAAAGGTAGAGAATCTAGTTAGGGTTAATTTCATAACTAAATATTTATATTTTAATTTTTTATCCTTCAAATTAATTACAATTTTGTAAGGTCTTTGTTAATAAATATATTTCTTTTCTTTAATCTCTTACCTAATTTTCTCTTTATTGTTTTAAGGGCCAAATTAAGTGTCTTTAAATGACTATCTGACCATGTAAAGTTTAAAGCCCACCACGGTGGCAGTAGAAAACTCGGAATCCTGTCCTTCCTCTTTCATCATAACTTTCTGTTGGAAAGGAAAAAAAAAAAAAAAACAGAGTTTCATCATAACGTCGCTTCACTTGATGCTAATATATTCTTATTTTATTCAGATGCGAATATCATATTCCTAAAGAATTCTGATAATCATTTTTCTGCGTAGCTGTGTCATGCTATTATTTGGATCTTCCCGTTTTTTTATTTTATATATGGATTATGGATTTATCTGGCGCTCGCTTACTTCTCTGTCACTTTGAGCTCGCAGGCTGTTACGGTTAACCCTCTATCATCACTTATGAACTTGCTAATGTTTAGTATGTAAAGGAACAAGATGTAGCATTTAAATGTCACAAACAACACGTGCTCATAGTTTTCCCACCCTCTCCCGCAGAAAGTATAATTGAAAGTTCAAAAACAGACCATGAGTTTATTTTTCTCAACCTTCAGATTAATTTCGGAGAAACTGAGAACATCATCTGCTTTATTTGATAGGAAACGGAAGCTAGAAAGTTGCCAGCCTGTTTTCTGAATTCTTTTAAGAATTTCCCCAAATTGGTTTATAGCATTAGAAGTTATCTAGTGGAAGCAGAAAGCCAAAAGTAATTGACCAATAACATGATTTCCAAACCATGCCGGTCCGTCGGTTTACAAGACCATATAACCTAATCTTTTTCTGCCTCATCATCAGGCTCTTTTATGGAACCATATTTTTATATGATTTTTTATAGTTAATTATGAGATTTTAATATATATTTAGGTTATTATTGCATGATTAAAAACTAATTTGAGAAATAAATATTTATATTGAGTTAAGCCCAATTAGAGGTTAAATGGTCATAAATTAAAGCCATCGATAGCTCCGGAGTTTTCCTGAAAAAGAAATAGTTAATATGCAAGTTAAGAATTATCAACATATTCAAAACATCTAAATAGTAGAATTGAACTATACAAAATTTTGCTAATTTTTCAAACTTTTGAACAAAAAAGATTGAGTCAAATTTTTCTAGCTTTACAGCAAAGAAGTTCTCTTTAAAACATACGTCTCATGTTCATTGCCCCGAGAAACCCGAGATTATTACCACACCCAACGATTAAAAGGCTGAAGTATAACCAAAGAACAGAGAAGATTATTATGGCGATAAACTGTCAGATATACAAGATTTAGTTATCATTTGATCTCCAATCCAGGTTAAAGGCAGGATTAGCCTTTCTCGAAATACAAATGGGGACATACAAACAACGAGATTACCAATGCAAGAACGAAACACACATTTTAAATATCGTATTTAGTCAGATGATTAGTGAGGAAAACAAGTGAGCTTGTGCGAAAAGCATGGATCTTTCATTGCTTATCATGAATGTTAGCATGAGACAGGGCACTCCATCTCTTCAGAAAAATCATTGGTTAATGATTCGTGACCATACAATATGTTTGTGGGGAATTGATTTTAGTTGAGAAATATTGACTTTTATCAAATTCGATTGACAAGTAGTGTGTGTGTGTGTGTGGAGATTCCAGGTCTTGTCTTCTATCTTTTAAGGATTGACAAAATATGCTTTGTCTTTGGCCACTGCCTGCAACAAATCCAATACAACATGGTCAGTTAGACACGTAGGCTTCATTTGGGTGCTGAAACACTGCCCACGTGTAGATTTATCATCAACAACCCACTAATGCCACGTGCCGTGTAACCGGTTGCCTGGTTGTCAACGTTATGCGGCTATGTCCACGTCTCCATTGAACCAATCCATACGAAATTATGGATTGAGTTCACTGTGACAGAGGATATATAGATAACATAGACTTGGGCCTCACTAAATTATGCGTCCACCATATTATGCCTTTCTTAGGACTTCGTCTCCCAGTTAATCTATGTTAAAGAGAAAAAAAAATCTTCAAGCGATGCCTTGTCTCAGTAAAAACGTTCCACACACACTTGTTTTAATTATACTCCTCCTATCTTTAATACAAGGTTCCATTCGCAAAGTAGTGAAAATTACACTTTCATCCTTGAGATTCACACACTTTATTCCAAGTTTGCATACATGTTTCCATTTGGGAAATTCTTTTTAAAAAATTTATATTTTTTTTTCCTGCAGAAACACAGTTTACAATTTTACATAGATGGGCATGCACTGTAATCAGTGCTAAATCCACCCCAAGAGGCTTCATGTGTTGGGAGGACAAAAGAAAAGTACAAAAACAGGGTGGGAAGAAGATAGAACTTGATTGGGGTGAAATACATTGGCTGGGCCCCACCGGTCTGGACGTGTTTGGAGAGTCGTGGTCTTAATTCCGAAGCCAGAAATGAAATCTGAAACATCTCAGGTAACGAGTGTCTTCCTCCTCCTCGGGGTTATCCTTACCGGTAATCCATGTTTGGGCACTGGAAAAGGACCATACTGTATACCATCTTCGTTTCCCACAACTTGCCACCTAAAGCAACCATCAACAGAGAATCACTACAAAATTGACCAAATTTAAACATCCAAGCTCCTTGTTTTTTTCCCTATATACATACATATCACTTGATTATCAGGATACCAAAAATGTGTGTGCGTCTCGTCAATTTAGGGACTAATGCGAGCACCAGGGTCATTTTTTTGAGGTAACGATCTAGGATCCTTTGGGGCAAATTAAAATGGAAAAATTGAGGAGGTGGGGTCATGTTTCAGAATGAATATCTGAGACAGAGGACAGTGTGACAAGATGATGTGGTGCGGAATTGTGCAGAGGTACGTGTGGTGTCAAGTAAAACTTGGTTGCTTCAATTTGACTGTTATAACAACATGGGACTTTGTCTTTGGTTTTTCACAGCTGGCTCTCAACATGTGTTTCTGTCATTTGATCAAGACTTGGCAGCTGCCAATTTGCGTGGACTCATTTTACTGTTATTTCTGCTCCATTCGCACGTGTTGTTCAAGTAATACAGATAGATACTTGGAAAAATTTTAATAAAATACCTTCTAAAATTTTAAAACTAAAAAAGCCTGTTAACATTTTAAAAAGACACTAAAGTACTATAAATCAAATTGAGTCTTTCAAATTAGTTGATGTGGTAATTCTAATGTTGACATGAATAGTAACGAAAATAACAAGACTCATAATATAAATAACAAAACTCGTAATGGGATTAACAAGTCCGTCATGATTTTACATTTTAAGTTGGTGAACTTGTTTTGACATGAACAGAAGCGGAAATAACAAGATTCACAATTGGATTAATAAGTTTGTCCTTATCACCGTCTCTTTCTCTCATATGTTAGCATTATTCATATAACATTGACACCTGCTGACGCACAGAGATAGAGGAGAGAGTGATATGTGACATGGACATAAACAACAGCGGAAATAACAAGACTTGTAATGGGATTAATAAGTCCGTCCTGATCACTGTCTCTCTTTCCTTTGTCACATTTGCAAAAACCAATTTGGTCTATGATACCTTAATATTTTTATAAAATGTTAACACATGTTTGAGTTTTGGAATTTTAAATGGTTTTAAATTGGAATTTTCCCTAGATACTTCCCCAAATAAAATTGTTAGTAAACTTTAAGGACAATTTTTTATTCACTAGGATATATTATCATACCTTCTATCCTAATTATAAAACCTAATTGGCCTTTTTTGAAAAAGTTAATGAAGCAAAATAAGTTACTTAATCATACAATATCATGTGTTGTATTTTATTATATTATATATTAGTCCATAAGTTAAATAAAATGTTCTAAAGAAAAACGATAAATTTTAATACTTTAAAATAATGTAATTAGCTTTTTTAAAATTCTCTAAAAAAAACACCAATTGTACCTTATAATTAGGATCGGAGTAGAATACATACATCCCTAAATGCCACACGTTGATCAAGTGGCACACACAGTGACATGTCTCGTTGTTGTTCAAGCCTCTAGCTCAGGCTCCATGATGTGGATGTGTCAAATTAATTATTTACAGACATGAAAATAAGTGAATCAAGTATTTGCTAATGATTGGCCCGTCTACTTACAATAATACTTTTTATGGAGATGGCAACTTGCCCAATTATATAAAACCGTGTGGACATTCTAAATTTAGCTACAATATTATGCATGTTAGCCACGTATAAGTATGGAAAACAGAAACATTGAAGTGTTTTAAACAACCGTTGGCCGGTGAGGTGGTGGCGGTGTTCAAATTTTAATGGAAGGTTGGAAACCCTATATTGTTTGTTACACTATAATGCAAATTAAGGACCACTTCCGCTGCCTAAGGAAGAGCATTTGCAAGGACCACCATTAACAATCACACCTAGACATAGTCAACTGAGGTCTAGGGTAGCGGACAAACTACTTTTGTAAAGGTTGGTAAAAGATCTATTTTCTAGCAATGGAGTATGGACCCATCTGAAATTTTATGAAGTGATGATATTATGAGTAGGGTTACAGTCATCAGTCATCGGCAGTCACGCTTAAGCAGAGGGATCAGAGATGTGTGTACTAGGTGGTGTTTCATATGTTGATATATCGTCATGTTTTGGCTTGTGAAATCAATGTAGTGGTGGGTTCAAGGGAAAAAAATACCTACCTGTAAGAAATGGTGAGGTGGTGGAGGAGGACGAGGATCTCGAGCTTAGCCAGTTCACTCCCTGGACAAGAGTGGACTCCATTTCCGAATGGCATGTACGTGTTTGGTCTCGGTGGCACCTTCATCATCACATACATATAAAACGTCAAGCCCATTTTCTCACTACTGTCCCAGCTTGCTAGCTGCTCATCACGCTTAATTAAATGAACAGAGAAACCCATTGTTGAAATCATTTGTACTACCCTACAAAAATAGATCACGTGCCAAATAATCGCCCAGATAGGGAAGAAGATTCAGAGGACATGAAAAGGACCTCACCACAGGGTAATCTAACCATCTATCGATGACCTTATGTTTCTGACATTACCGGATAACACAAAAGCTCCCCCCTACTTTATGACCGACTCTTTGGTATATGTAGAAGCAAGGTTTTTAATTTGGTTTGGAAATCATCATTTATCGTCACTCTTGTTGTCATGCATGTAACGTTCATATTTAATTACCTCAAATCTGGAAGGGTCGAATTTGTCGGGCTGTGGGAAGAAATCAGCAGAGTGATGAATGCTTCTGAAGAGGGGAAGCACCTTCCAACCCTTCGGAATTGAGTAACCTTCAAGCTCAACATCTCTCACAGCTTCTCTGAATGTGAACGACAGTATGCTTGCACTTCTCAGCGTTTCTTGAATTACCTGACAATTTCCCCTCCTCACTATTTCAGCCAAACACATCACAACCTTCCTCATATAATATATGCTTCAATTCATTCATAAATTTATTACCCGGCTAGTGAATGGCATGCGCCTGGTATCATCCCACGTAAGCCCCCGATTTTCTTCAACAAGTCTGCTCCTAATCTCTTCCTGTTCTTTCTACAACATTTGAAAGTACGCTAGAGAGTGAATACAGAGCATATTCAAAGGAAAAAACGGGTAAGACTAATGTCGAGTAGTAGATTTGAGATGATTATACCGTGACAGATTCTAGAAGATTGACATTATCGTGCAGATACTTGAGAACCCATGTTATGGCACTAGCGGTGGTGTCGTGTGCTGCAAATATGACGCCTATGAGATTATCAGCAATCTGAGAATCAGTGAGTTCATGCATCTTTTGGTTCCTCGCTCGCAGTAGAACTTCTAATAACCCACCTTCATGCTCCTCACTTTCCTTCCTCCTACGTATTAGCCTCCTTATGGTCTCATTCAGAAGCTTCCTCGCCTTTGTAAAATAGAAGTAGTTTAACTTTAAATACTTGACGTGTTCTTCAGAAGCTCCATTAGAGGAACGTGCATTGCAGTGCGGGTGAGACAGTGAGAGTGGGGAAGAAGAAACAGGGCTTAAGCCCAAAACTTGATATTATTACCTTCATTGCTTTTCTGTAGGAAGTTCCAGGAAGATCTAAAGGCAAGGAATTGTAACCTTTCTCCAAGCACCGATACAAGTCTTTGATTTCTTCCATTTCGAGCTCCTTGGTTTGGCCGAAGGCCGAAATGACGGCAACCTCGAAAGCATACTAAAACAAACCACAAGAACAAACAAAGATCCGCTGAGACTACTAAAGCACACGATGTTTGTTACCGACATATAAATACCAACGGAAAGGTGAAAGGGACGACTCACCTTCTTCATTTGTTGGAGGGTGCTGATGGTAGCATGGTTCCAAGAGGGGAGCAATTTGAGAACAATTTGCTCAATCTCAGAGACAGAGTGCTTTAGGGCAGAGGGTAAAAAAGAGGCCTGGATGAGCTTCTTAAGCATGGAGTGATAAGCACCCTGCTGGAAGAAGACGGCCTCGGGGCCAATCAATTTCTCTTTGCTGGGAGGGAAGGTCGGCTTAAACAGATGGGCATGGGTGACGAGCACAGTCCTGGCGGCTTCGGGGCTTGAGATCATAACGCAGGGACATCCCAATATGTGGGTCTTGAATATATCACCGTACCTGATAAATTATACTATATTAAGTACAAATATATGTTTATAAAATACAGATGCAGTGTCATATCAAATCAAGGCAGGAGAAAACTAAGTATATAATAATAGATGGATAAATGGGTACCGTTTTTGGCGGTTGGAGAAGAAGTAATTTGGGTTCTCGGTGTAGAGCTTGAGAGTCTCGCCTATGTAGGGCCAGCCAACAGAACCAGGGGGCAAGCGTTTGTGTATGGAGCGACGCCATTGGATGAAGAGCGTAAGAAGGAAGAAGGAAAACAGTACGAGGAAGAAGGAGGAAAGAAGGTGAGAAGATAAGAAGAAGAAGAAGAAGAGTTGCATGGCTGAGGTACAACACTGGAAAAAGAACAATGAAAGGAGGGTGGAAGAAATGTGGAAATGGGAGGGGGTAAGGGGGTGGTTGTTTTATAGGGCTCAAGTGCCCTCCAGGCTCCAGGCTCCAGGCGCCAGGCGCCAGCGTCGACTCGACTCGACTCGACGCATATGGATCTGGCTCCGGCTCTGGCTGTGTGGTTTAATGCTTAGACAGCGGTCCTTTGCCTTCAATGGCCCCGTTTCTTTACCGTATTGCCCTTGCTATGTCGGAATGTGTTGTGAAGTTATACACACATTGTGCTGCAAAAATACTTCCTCATGGAGAGTTTGAACTTTGAGCAATGAGTCCAACCGGTCCGGGCCATCCATTTAAATTGAGGAGCTTGAGTCTTAACTTCTAAAGTCTTAACACCTATCAGATCTACAGAATCTAGCTTCATGCCACGCTGCCACTATTCATAAATTTAGTGGTAAACTTTCCACCTGATATATATATATATATATATATATATATTGGCCAAACTTCCCCCTAATATTTAGACCTTATATCCCTCATCCATTACACAAAATGTTTATGCAACAACTAAGCTAGTGGGGCCAACATGTTTAACTGAAAAACTCCAAATTCAAGCGTTGTGGCCGTTAGCCACATGAATTGGATTAAATGCATCTCAGTCCTTCAACTTTTAGCAAATTTTAATTCTAATTCATTTTTCCCTTTTTTAAATTACCTCATCTTTGTGCCGTCCAAAACATTGGTTCTTATATTATATTTCTCATAAATAATTGCACCATGGTCAGTTGAAATCGATTTTCTGGGGCAAACAATTTCCATATGTAGAAGACAGTTTGAAGATTAACTTCTAGTAGATAAAGCTAGCTTTGCCGATCTAAATTCGAATCAGGCAGATCATTAGAAACCCATCTTAATGTAGTTTCTAATACAACAAAAACCTTTCAAAATTTTCTTACACTTTTGACAATATGACCGAAATAATGAGAACAAGTCAGAAACGTTAAGCACCAGATCAAAGCAATAAAAGCTCCATTAAAATGATACAGTATATGTCAAATTTTTAAAATTTTGACGCAATATGAATGATTTATTTTGTAACGACAACTTAAATTAAGATAGAATTAATTATATATATACTCACTCTGATCTACAATATAAGACATTTAAACTAATTTACAGAAAATAAGAAGGGGCAATTAACTCATTTAATATGTTCTAAATTGTAACTTGTTTTCACTTTTACCCCTATTAGAAAATGTGCTTAAAATTTTAATGAGTGGGTAAATTATAAATGAGCATTAAGTACAAGAATAAAACTGAAAAATAAGTATTAGTTATCTTACAAGTTACAAGTGTCTTATATTGTGGAACAAGCCATCATTTTAGAAGTGCCCTATGTTGTGAACTGGAGGGAGCATATATATATTTTGATAATTTGAGTGTTGAAACATAAATCAAGAGAGAGTAATTGTGAAAGGTGTATACTCCACTCATTAAAATTTTAAATACGTTTTTTAATAAAGATAAAAGTTAAAAAAAATTATAATTTATGATATATTAAATAAATTAACTAACACTTCGCACAAAATGAAAAGGGGTGTGAGGAATGGGATAAAGTGACAAAATGAATCAGGGAATTAGTGGTAGTTGTTCTTGTAAGGTGGGAGGTGACACATGTCAGCATGCTAGGATGGCAGAGAGGTGGGCAAGAAGAGCTCGTCTCATTTGACTCGTCTAGATTTTTTTGTTAACTTTTTATTTTTTAAAAAAATTATTTTAATAAGTTGATAATATAAAATAAAGATGATTTTTTAATTAATAATTTTTTTAAAATAATTATTTATTTAAAAATATTCATTTTAAGAATATTAAATAGAGCCGGTCCAAATCAATAGAGCATATGGCACTTGTCCAAAGCATAGGCACTAAGCCGGGTTCTAAAGGTAGGGAGGTTCATCCTCATAAATGAGACCGTGGGTGGCGGGTTTGAGTTAGTATAGAATCTTTGTTATCATTTTTTTTTTGATAGTCTTATAATTATTGATTGGGATAGTTTTAAAAAAAATAGTTAAATATAAAAGATAAGATGAATAGAGGTTTTATATTTAAGATTAAATTTTATAATTAATATCAAGGGTATTATAACTGTAAAACAAGTCTATTCTAGTGGATGGGCACTCCTACAGGGAAATGGAAGAATATGAGGGAGATAATAGTTTTATTATCTTTTTTCATTTTTTTTATAGTTCTATTTCAACTATTAAATTATTAGAGAAAAAATTTCTCTTTTTTTTTTTTTTTATAATTTAATAGTTAGAGTAAAACTATAAAAAATAAGAAAAGAGAAAGATAAAGAGAAACCTAAACCCAAATACGAGGGGTCACACAAAACACAGGCCCTACTGCTGCTCGCCAAATGGGTTACGGTTTGTGACATGGGATCATATCACATGTCTCTCTTGGTGTTTCCTTCTCCAACTGCCCCACACGTGTCCCTCTCCTTTCCTATTCTTCATCAGTCTATCAGATTCTTCTTATATATATAAAAGGCTAGGCCTAGGAACTAGGAATCTGGACTTGCTCCTCATCCTTCGCCGTCTGATAGTCTCGATCACTCTCTCCCACACCCATTATTTCTTTTTGTCTCCTCGGAATTCTCCAGTCTACACATACCACCATACTCGTATAGAGTATATATATAAGCCTTCCTACTCCTATCTATACCTACCTGCATATATACCCTGCCACCGTTATTAATATTATAGTGGGGGTATACAGGTCTGTATGACACGTACGTGTTACTTGGAATATGGCCACACGTGGGAATTATTTTACTTTAATTTCTCCACTTATATGATGCACTAACCACAAAACATGCATGCAACTCAACACACCGCTAGCAGTGTCTTTCTCTTAGGCATCAGCTTCTACAACATCTATAGCATATGCTACCATCAATTTAAGGGTTGTTCGGAAGCGGTTTATTTTTTTAATAGATTTATAAGAAGTAACTTAAGAAAAATAAGTGGCTTATCAAAAATTGTTGTGTTTAGATTTGATTTTGTAGAAGTGACTTTTTTTTATGAAACATGTTTGGATGATAAGTAGAAAAGTGATTTATGATGAAATTCTTAAAAGAATTTTTTATTTAAAAATAAGTAAAATATGTGTAACATCTCAAATTTTTATTCATCAAATTCCCTAAGTATATGAAAATATAAGGGAAATAAAATGGTTAATGTTGGTGTAACAATCATAGACAAAGTAAGTTTTAGCTAATTTTTGAAATGAGACTGACGGCAGTCTTATTGTATGTCAGTTATCTTAATTAAATAATGTCTAAAAATTATGAAACTTTCCAGTCTAAAACTAGATATTTCAAGCTTTAATTTGGTATGTCATTTGGATGATTTGGATGTATATATTAAGAGATATGGATTTTTAAAGTTTGTCAGTGAAATTTGTCAGTTTCTGGAGCAGTGTTCAAAAATGAAATTACTGGGAATTTTCTGATCCCATTGAACCAAGAAAATATTTTTTCCCCCCTAAAACTAGACTTAATAAGGGAAATTTGAGCTTTGAAATCATCTCAATCAGATATTTGTACAATTAGATATGAATTTTCAAACTTGGGTGAAATTCTGTCAAAAAATCTGAATTTCAGAAATATAATGGTATGGTTGTAAGTTGTGGCTCAACCAAGAATAAAGATGGAAATAATGTATAATAAAAATTGAGGAGTACCCATAAATTATTTAAAGACTAATGACAGTCAGTTTAAAATTTTATGAGATAGTCAATATACCGACTCTGTAAAAAATTCAACCAATTAATCAATTTTTCCCTTCTCTCTCCTCCCTCACCTCCTTACCACCACAAAAGCCACAAAAGCCACAAAAGTCACACATTTTGGTAGAACTGGTAATTTGGGTTGGTTTAGCGGGTCAGCCTGTTTATGCTGGCGGGTTTGGGCTATGAAATAAGTAGCTCGTTTGTAAGCGGGTTAAACGAGTCAAACCCATTTAACCCGCTTATGAAACGGGTAAACCCACGGGTCAAACGGGTTTGACCGTTTAACCCGTTTAAATTTTTTTTAAAAAAAACTCCCCCTCCTTGACCCTAGTGGCTCACTGACTCTGACTCTGAGCTCTACTCTCTATCTCTTATCTTTGAACTCAGAACCCTCTTTGCCTCTCACTCTCTCAAGCTCTCATCAGCCATCACTCTCACCTCTCAGTTTCTACTCTCTCGTCTCTCAATCTCATTGAGTCATTGCCGGAACCTCGAAGACCTACCGCCAAAGGCCACACCCACTGTCTCTAGACTCTCCACCGATGCCGTCCACCATTGAACCTCACCCTCAGTCCCAACTCCGGTGCTCCCTCACCGTCCGAACTCACGACGGCCTCACACTCTCGAAGACATAGTTACCGCAAGTTCGTGACGGCATTCGGCTATCAGCCTGTTACTCTTCATTCATTCCTCTTTCTTCCTTCCACATTCAAGATTCGCAACCCTGAGGGTGAGGTTCAGCTTCGGGCTCTAATCTCGCCAGTGGCCACTCGCCTATCTCACCACCATCCCACCACCGAGTATCCAGGGATTCCAAGCACCATGGATTTCTATTTTCTGATTTAAAGTCATCAGCAGTTGCAAATCTGAAGCCGTGAGCCTGTGAGAGTGTGATTGCGAGCGTGATTGTGTGAAGGTCTGAGTGATTGTGAATTTGTGATTGCGATCATGAGTGATTCATCATTTCTAAATATCTGAACTGACCCTCGCTTCTCATCAGTCATTAGACTCATTACTCATAGTCATCGGATAAACTCATTGATAGATACTCAGGTTTCTTTCTGGTTCCCCTCAAACTCATAACTCATTGTTAGATTAAGTGATTTCTGATTAGTGATAACTAATAATTGAATTGAGATTACTGAATTTTGGATTGTTGGAAATGTGAATAGTTTGAATTGTGGTTAGTGATACTGAATTGTGATTACTGAAATGTGAATCGTTTGAATTAATTTGTAATTACTGAATTCTGGATTGTTGGAAATTTGAATAGTTTGAATTGTGGTTAGTGATACTGAGTTGTGATTACTGAAATATGAATCGTTTGAATTAATTTGTGATTATTGAATTCTGAATTGTTGGAAATATGAGTAGTTTGAATTGTAGTTAGTGATACTGAATTGTGATTAATGAAATTTTAATTGTTTGAATTAATTTGTGATTGCTGAATTTTTATTACACTTTTTGCAAGGTTTTCATGATGCCAAATTACAAATCAAGACATGGACTTAACTCTTAAAACTACTACTAAACTTGTATTTTTAATTTTTTTTATCATGTTTTGGGAAGCCTATAGGGCATTTGAGGTACTGCATGGTCAAAGTTTTGGATATTGGAGTTGGTATATATATGAATGTGGCAATTGGCAACGTGTGGAAACTTCTCTATTTGGCGCAACTTTGAGATTGCTAAATTGAGACCTATATTTTTGTACATTTGAGTTGAGTTCTTTAAAGATTGGAAATTATGTTGAAGCTACAGACACACACACACGTATATATTTAAGAAATCAGAATTTTGTTGAGAGAGTATTCGTTTAAATGTGAGTACTTCATTAAACGTCAATAGATACATAAATTACTTTTTAAAACACGCATGTATGAAGATGAAATATAAAGGTATACAGAAGGTAGTGGACATATAAAATAATATATGAATGTGGCAACGTGTGGAAATTTCTCTATTTGGCGCAACTTTGAGATTGCTAAATTCAAACTTATGTTTTTGTATATTTGAGTTGAGTTCTTCAAATATTGGAAATGGCTATCTAAATTTTTATTAAACATTGAGAAGGTTTATTTATTCCAAATTTTGAATTTTGAATTTTTTATTATGCTATCTTTAAAAATTTGAATTTATGTTATGGCAAAATGGTTGACAATAGAATGTATATATATATAATGCATTTCATATTTTCATGTGCCGGTGTGTCTTTGGCGATACTACAAAAGATTTTTTTTTTTTTTTATAAAAATCCAAAATGTTACTCTTTGCAGCCCATTTATTCAGCCCGACCCGTTCAACCTGTAACCCGACGCCAGCCCGAATTCCCAGTAATAATTCGGATAACTTTTTTTATTTTTTGCCAACGAGATCACGAAAACATGGCATCATGGTATAGAGTCCGATGCGTGTTGTTCTTAACTTCTAGCTAACCAAAACCAACCTTCAACTATAAACTTAAAAAGGATCACTTCCCTGAGTCTACTGTAGTGCTGGAAGAGAACGCTGGTGAAGACGACAATGGCTCTCAAATCTCTAGACTCTGTTTCTCGCTCCGATATTGAATCTCTCGGAATCACACCAGAAGATGCTGCCGGCCTCCATCAACTCCTTAAGGAAATCGTTGCAACTCACGGAGTGGGAACTCCAGCCACGTGGCACAACATTACGAACCGCCTACTCAGTCCTCACCTTCCCTTCTCCTTCCATCAGATGTTGTACTATGGATGCTACAAGAGCTATGGTCCCGATCCGCCCGCTTGGATGCCCGACCCGTACGCCCTTCAGACAACTCCATTTAGTATATATAGATTATAGAAGTCACTTCATCCTGTCTCTGAGGAGAAGCGGGGCAGGAGGGGTGCAGTTGTTTGAAATTTTACATTTTGGTTGAGTTGAATGCCAGTTTCATTTTTTTATATTCCATGCCAATGATTTAACATACCCTGGTTTGCCCCTAAATCCCTTCAACTATGTCCAATTTATGTTCCTTATAAAAGTTGATTTGATGAAGTTAAGATGGCGTACTGTAAAGCAATGGAATTGTATTATTAAATATGATTTTTCTTTGAAGGCACCTGTGAAATTTTTTGTTGAATGTGTGCAATTATACATGCTATGAGTTCAAAGGCTCTGATTTGCTTTTCACATTTCTTCCCCTATTTCATGCGTTGTTAGGGCAAGTGCTGTTTTAACAAACGTTGGCCAGTTACTGCAGAGGAGGGGGAAAAAGTTTTTGGGTTCAGCATATAAGGATCCTATTACAAGCTTTTCTGATTTCCAGAAATTTTCAGTCTCAAACCCTGAGGTCATTAAGACAATCCCTAAATTGTGATTGGATTTTTTAAATTTTCTTTCAATTTGAACTTTTTGTCATTATTCTACATTGTTTCAGGATTACTGGAGAACTGTACTAGATGAGATAGGCGTATCATTTTCTGTACCACCCAAATGCATCTTACAAGAGTGTGCCTCTGGAGAAAGGCAATTAACACACCCAGGTGGCCAATGGCTTCCTGAAGCATCTATTAATCCTGCAAAGAATTGTTTAACTATAAATTCTAGAAGAAGTTTGGATGACACAGTAATAATTTGGCGTGACGAACTGCATGATGATCTACCATTACACAAAATGACTCTTAAGGAATTGCGTGAAGAGGTTTGGTAGGATCAACAAATTCTGTTTTTTATGCCTTTTACTTTCTTAGTTGAGTTGCAAAGCACACATTACTGCATGATAATACATAGATTTATTCGATCATATCTCTATTATATCCATGAAGTGGTTTTGTAAAAATCATATGCTCAAGATTGGACAATACTTGCATGCAATTCCTTTCCTATGGTATTTTGTATTAAAGTTTGTCAGTGAGAATATAAGATGAGGATATTTGACCAACTTAGAAGAACACCCTTGATTCCTATAAAGTTCCTTTCCACATCGTATGATTTAATTAAATAACTTGTTAGCAAATGCACAATAAAATGCTTATAATTGTATCCTTTAGCATTACCCTGTTCTCTATCCAAGACTTTTATGGCTGCTTTCATGTCAAACTCATTAAATCAACTTCATACTACTCTCATTTGCTGTGATTACATTTATATCAACAGATTTCCTTTTGTTGTTGGTTTCTGACAGAATATGATAAGAAAGTTATGTATATTTATGTTCTACATCCCCCCACTCACCTTTGATTCCCTTCAGTCTTGATTAGAAATCATAGTTTGCTTCTTAGTTTTTTCCTTTGTTATGGGTGTATTATTCAGTCATAATTTCAGTCATTTTCCAGATATACATCTGAGCCAGAAATATGATTGGTTTTAAGTTGGTCTGTAACCAGAATGTGGAAAAGGGAAAATCATTTCTTGATAGAGTTCAGCAACATGATGTGAGGAAATGTTCACAGTGCGTTCCCAGTATATGATTAATTTACCTGAGGTTTACTTCCTATAATTTGTAGTTCTAGTGACTGCTCTATGAACTGGAAACAGAGCTAACTGTAATGAGAATTTTCAAAAGTTATTTGTGGATTTGATGTCTTTGAAATAATTATACTCACTTTTCATGTTTCTTAATGGAAGTCACACCTTCCCCACCCCCCCCGGGATTCAAATAAAGAAAGTGACTAAATTGATGAAGTGTGTTGGTACTGTAATGTAGGTTGGTTGCATACGCACTCCTAGCATTGGGTCTTGAGAAAGGATCTTCTATTGCAATTGATATGCCAATGACTGTCAAATCTGTGGTTATCTACCTATCTATTGTTCTGGCAGGTTATGTTGTTGTATCAATCGCTGATAGTTTTGCAGCGCCTGAAATATCTACTAGGCTTAAAATATCAAAAGCAAAAGTCATATTCACTCAGGTTGGCTTCCTGATTTAATCTGACTTTAAATGTTTTCATTTTCTACTATCAGATGTTTCAGTAGATATTTTGGTATCTTTATGTTTGTTTTCCACCTGTCCTCTCGATTCTGTTTTCTTTATCTTTCTATACTACCAGACTTTTATTCCCCTGGCAGGCAACCAAACGTTTGTTTTGGTGGATTTGCCCTGAAACCTGTCAAACCCAAATGCTATTTCTGATTGTACTATGAATGCTCTTAAACAGCCACCACAAAACACCCTAGAGCTAGATCCTATTTCCTAAATTGCATTTCCATCTATATAGCCCCATTGAGCCTTCAATCCACTTCCTACGCTGTCTTTCTATCTTTTATTTACCTTTAAAACTGTATATTTAGGCTAAAAACCCCAACCCTATTTCCATCACTCATCTCGTTTTGTGTTAATTTGTTCTTTTTGTTGAAGTATTATATTTTTAACCCTGTGAGTAGACGATAGGGCCTTTGACATTAGTAATTTTTATCTATCTTATGTTTGAACTATCTTGCATGCCGATCCTGTGAATGATTTTCCATTGTTTTAGGCTTTTAGGTGGTTGATGTTTTGTATACATCAAAGACTATTTGTTGGGAACCTATACATTATACTATTATTTTCCGGGATGTCTACAGTATTTTATTACTACTGTTATCATATTTGTCAATTTGTAGATTATTACAGCGTGATAGTGATAAGTTACTCACTGGATTTGCTATTCAAAAATGAAATATCTCCACAAAGTGTAGGTCTAATGGAGTGAATAAAGCTAATACACAGCAAACACACCTAGTGCATTTGAGAGGCACTCTACTCTCCTCACTTTGACTTCATCTCTTCCATGCCTGTCTAACAGAAATATTTCCCTTATATACTCTCTCCCCTACAACTATCATAACCTATTTGCGGAAATACCCTTGCTCACCTATTTTGCATTGCCCTCTCATAATTATTCTTATTCTTGGGCCTGCGTCTAAAATAATTGAATGTTGGCCCAGGCTCATGAATTCCCCCGCCCATAAAGTACCTCCTTGTCCTCAAGGAGAAATGAAGGGAAATGCAAGTGAAGTTGATCATAATCTTCCCAACTATTATCCAGTTCAGACAAGCCTGTCCACTTAATGAGCAGCTCAATGTGTCCATCAGTCATCTTGCGGTGTTTAACGACAGATTCAGGAGACACCTGCAACTCCAAATCAGCAGTCAGCATTGGAGGAAGAATCTGTGGTGAAACAAAAGGAGCAAGAGACCGCTTGAATTGGGAAATGTGGAAAACTGAATGAATTTGTGCTGTAGGTGGCAGTTGGAGACGATATGCAACGATGCCCACACGCTCCAATATAGTATAAGGACCACAAAAATGGGGACTTAGCTTCTCATTCGGACGTTTGGCAAGTGACTTAAAACGATAAGGTTGTAGGCGGAGGTAAAACTTGTCTGCCACCTCGAAGTGGACATCATGACGTTTCACATCTGCATATTGCTTCATGTACTGCCGAGCACGCACCAAATTATGCTTTATTTCATCCAAAACAGCATTTTGGGCCTGTAACTAACTATTCACAGCATCCACAGTAGAAAGTGGTTCTTGAAATCGATATAAAGTGGGAGGGTCTTGACCATAGAGTGCTCGAAACAGAGACATCCCAGTCGACCTGTTGTAGTTGGTATTAAACCAATATTCAGCCTAATTAAGCCACTTCGACCAGGAAGAAGGTTTATCCCCACAAAAACATTTGAGATAAGTTTCCAGACTACGGTTGACAACCTCAGTTTGCCCATCACTTTGGGGATGGTAGCTGGAACTATAGCAAAGTTGGGTGCCGGTAGAACGAAATAATTCTTTCCATAACAGACTCAAGAAGAGTTTGTCCCTGTTGGAAACAATAGAGCGAGGAAAACCATGTAAATGCACCACTTCTTTAATAAAGATGTCCGCTACAGTCAATGCAGTATATGGATGTCACAGAGGAAGAAAATGGGCAAACTTAGTGAGACGGTCGACTACTACAAAAATAGTGTTATAGTGATGCGATGTAGGCAACCCAAAGATAAAATCCATTGAAATATCAGTCCAAACCTGATCAGGAATAGGTAATGGCTGAAGTAAACTTGCTGGACTTAATGCACAATGTTTATTACGTTGGCAGACATCACATGCAGTGACATATTTTTGGACATCCCTATGCATCCCATCCCAGTAGAAAAAGGCAGATAAGCGCTTGTAAGTACGCAGATAGCTTGAGTGGCCTCCAATGGGAGAGTCATGGAATTCTCGCAATAGAATTGGAATCTGAGTTGAAGTTTTGGGTAACACCA
>JBAGKO010000014.1:21198567-21224293 GCA_037177275.1 Acacia concinna
GTTAGCTTTGACGTTGTTGTGAAGGATTTGTGAGTAATCGATTTGTAAAGAATGGCTTCTGGAAGAAATCTGGTTTCAAACTTAGTATAGAGATTTGCCCATTTCCCTCTTTTCGTGTGAAATTGCTACAATAGCTATGGAAATTCATTGGTTTTGTGAAAGAAACCTTCTTGAAACTATTTCTTCAATGAGAGGTGCCAGAGGGCTTGATGAGTTTGAAGATGAACCAAAGGTGCCTGAACAATTATTTGGCCTTGAAACCGTAGAGTGCAGAGATTGACTGAATAAGTACAGAAAATTACTAAAACAGTAATGAGATTCATGAATTCCGTATTACTCTTGATAGTATTAATCAAATGTTTTAAGAACATAAATGTCTTGTGATCAAATGAGTAGAAGGAATTATTAAAATAGTAATGAGATTTACAAACTCAATATCCCTCTTGACTATATTACTCAGGTGCCATAAGAATATAAATGTTTTATGATTGGATGAGTAGATGGAATGACTAAAAATCTAAAATAGTAATGGGACTCACAAACTCATTATTGCTCTTGACAATAAGTATATAAATGTCTCGTGTTCAAATGAGTAGAAATAATGATTAAAATAGTAACTAGATTTACAAATTTAGTATTATTCTTAACAATATCACTTAGGTGTATTAGGAATATAAATATTTTGTAACCGAATAAGTAAAGGGATTAACTAAAATTGTAACATGATTCACAAATTTGATAATATTAAAAGGGGCATTTTAATCTTTTCAGTAAAAATTATAAAACTCATTCTATAAACATTTTAAAGTCTTAACAAGTATTTTTTGATTTTCATATTTAACGTGGTATTTAAATGGAATTTTTACTTTTCAAATTCTATAAACATTATTGTTTGTTCTGTTACCTGCCATCTAAGGGGGAAACTGGGAAAGTAAAAGTAAGAAGGTAGAGTCGCAGAGCAGGCAGAGGCATTACCTAGTCAGCGGATCTATAAATTTATGGGATAAATTAGAAAACGCCTTTAAAAGACCTAAAGTCCTCTTCAATAAAACGAGGTCGTTTTGAGCTGACTGGCAGGCAACGACAATGAAGATAAACAAGGATGGCGATGGAGGGGCTGGGGGAGGGGATTGCGATTTCTGGGGATAAATCATAAACACATGTGACTATGGGAAGAGGGGGAGGGACGAAGTCTGGGTGGGGCCCACATGGTCCCTCACACACGTTTGGATTGGTAAGCGGGACCCACCCCCGTCACTCGCCTCCAGATTTTTCTCCACCCCTTGTTGTCAGTGGATCTTATGGGAGTGTTTCGTATTCATACGCCTACTTGTCCATGAAAAGGAGTGGTTTTTTTTTTTGTCGAAAAAAAAGAGTGTGTTCACACTCTTTATGTTTTTTTTTATTTTATAGAAAGGGTTATGGACCATGAACTACTTTCTAACATAATTTTTTTTTGTTTTTGCCAGAAAAACTATTTTCTTATATGCATTCATACAACATCTTTAAAAATTTTATAGTGGGCATACTACCTTCAATCTTAATTATTAAATTTAATTAATTTTTTAAAGAAGTTAAATAAATAAAATAAACTACTTAATCATATCAGATGTTGTATTTTATTATATTATACACTAGTTTATTAGTCAAACAAAATAATTTGAAGAAAAACAATAGATTTTAATATTTTAAAATAAATTAACTAGTTTTCTTAAGATTCTATAAAAAAATCAATTGAGTGTTATAATTAGAATTTAAGGGAATAGCATTTTGAAGTATCTTTTTTAGTATTTTCATCAAAATAGAGTTTTTTGTTTTATGAAGCTAGCAACCTAAGAAATACTTTAGAAATAGAGTTTTAAAAGAGTTATTATTTCTTTTAGGCGTTTTAGGTATAAGAAATATAGTTTGATGTATCTAGCGTTACTAAGATACAAAAAATACTTTAGGTATTAGATATGGCTCCCACTATACTTGAGAAATATTTTAGAGCACTGAATGCAACTTAATTTATATAAAACCATGACAGCAGGGAAAGCTAATTTAAATGAAAAGAAATAAATGATTTAATAATTCAGAAAATTCAGTTAAAAAAATAGTTAAATAGACACAATGTGAGGATGAAGCGTGATTGTCGGCCGTCAAATGCTTAAATCGTCCATAGAAGACCATAGAGAGCGAAGAAGCAAATCCAAAGTGTGACTTTTCCCTTGAGATATAAACTGGGGAAAATATCCAGAAAATAGCCCAACTTTATCTACCATTCACCAATTAATCCACCTCCCTTCAACGTTCATTGCATTTTCCCCTTTTTTGTTTTTTTTTGGTGGTAAATCTAGAGTCTAGACAATAAATTCACAGAATGCAATTACAAATTTATATTTTTAATTTAAAAAAAAATTGTCAACGTTAAAGAAAATGAATTTTCAAATTTCAAATATAAATAATTATTAAAATGGAGGGAAAATGTATTAGAGATAACATGTAAGTGTTTAAATTAGGGTAACTTTTTCAACGTAAATTTTATTATATTATTATAAGATTCAAATAAATCATCTTTGCTCATGTAATGTCCATGTCTTTCTGCTATCCAACTATCACTTGCATTGATCTGTCTTCCTATGTTCCACACATAAAAAAAAAAAAAATTAACACATTTATCTCTTCTCGCAAACTAGGATTATGTCTTTTACCCTTATCATCCGCTCTCATAATTTACCCTCAAACTTGATAGTTTTGGGGTAAAAGCCAATGTATTAAAAATCAAACTGATTTGAGGTATTAGGTCAAAAGTCAGTTGGTCATGTCTGATAACTAACTTAATGTTAAATTAGTGAGAAAGATAAGATTTTATACTCATTAGTATTAAATTCTAAAGGAAACAATTTTTTTTTGAAAAAAAAACGGTGAATTAGTTTAGTCTTAGACCAGCCTGGGTCACCCCTAATCAGTCCGGGTTAAGTGGTTTGATTCACCACTTCAAAATTCACTAAACCGAATTGAACATGTGGTCAATTCACTAGTTTCTGATCCAATTTTAAATATACTAGTAAAAACAAGCCAATAAAGCTTTTTTTTTTAAAAAAAAAGACAACTATCACTGTTGAATATTTTTTTTGTAACATTTAGTGTTTCAAATTAATTTTTCATATACTCAGTACCCTAAAATTAGAATGGGAGCAGATGAAAAGGATAAATGAGATCATCCTAACCCTTCTCCTCACTAACTATATTTTTCTCACCAGTAGATTGAAATGTAGAGTAAGTTTTTAAAATTTATTTTTAATTTTTTAAAAATAATTTGATCAGGACAAAAAAAATGATGATAAGTAATAGAATTCATAATATAAAAAACTGGCTAAACCCGCAGGCTTAATCCATAAACCGGTGACCTCTAGACGAGCAGGGGTCGAATAACTTGATTGTAATATCGGATTCGATTTAGAAAGCTGTCGGTGGTCCCAAATTCATCATGCACAGATAACAGGAATTTGGAAAAAAAAAAAGATAATAAAAATGGTCAGTACTCAGTAGTCAGTAGATTACTAGATTAGATTGGATAAGTATAAATTTATAAAATAAAATTAAATCCAAAGCGTGATTTGATTGATTCCACCTCGTGATACTGTCTGGAACATGTAATAAACGTATGACTTGGTACTGTTTTTTAGCCAATACTCTAATCATAAGATTACTCTTGTCTTTGAGACTGTTGACTGCCGTTTCATTAATATTGTAATATTTATTAGTGCTATTATTATAATAAGTCTATATCTTAATTAATTCGTCTTATTTTTCAGGAAGTGCGGAATCTGAATGAAGTACCTTTGCTTGTGGATCTGTGTCTCTTGAAGCTACTCTTCAGAGTCATCCCTCCACTCACGCCCACACATCCATCTGATCTATGACCGAAGACACATATTTTTAAACATGTGTTAGTATTAATTAAAATTTCATACTCGTACAATTTAAATTAAAATCTGAATAATTCCGAGTTCTGAAGATGAACAACACACGTATACTTTTTTTTTATTTTTTTGGCCCACGTACACGGTACGCTGGTTTCAGCTGCAAAAACAATACAAGTGCCACTCATAGTTGTCTCTATATAAGTGTGTGTGTCTATATATATATATATATATATATCATGCAGCTTCTCCATCTCATTTCGTTTATGTCTTCAAGTTGGATCTTTCTGATTTTTCTGTTACCTAAAAAAATGTAAAAGCAATTATTTTCCCACCACATTTGCTTCCAATGATGATTACATGAGTGTCCCACATATTTGTTTTTCTTCTATTTTCTTTTCAGTTTTTTTAAAGAAGTTTTGTCCGGTTGAAAATTGAAATGTATATTGGGTTCGATCAATCTTGTTCTCTTTATTTTTTAAGGATTAAGATATAAATTTACTTCAAAGTTTATGATGAGAGTAATATTGTCCTAAATTTTTTTTTAAGTTTAATTTCACCATAGAAATTTCAAAACGGGCAATATTACTCCATATTGTTAAAAAAGTAGTGCTAACCATTAAAAAAATTGACACTGACTGTTAAATTTAGGAAAATATAACATTGTTATATTTTAAAACTTTTGTAATGAAATTGAACAAAAAAAAATTCAAGGTAACATCGCTCCTTATCATAAATTTCTGGAATAAATTTGCATCGTAAGTCTAATTTTAATTATATCTCTCTTATAATATCTATACATAAAAATGTTGACTAAATTACCAAGTTTGTTCATAGAAACTTAATAGATTTAGTTTTTGATGTTGTTAAATACTTTTCTAAAAAAAAAGTCATGTTTATAAGATGGATTGAGGTGTAACTTTAGCAATGAAGTTTTTATCATGAACCTGTAGCACAATTAAATTTTGAATGGTGCAAACAATATTTTAAAAATCGTGCAATTTTTATTCCAAAAAAAATGATGCAATTTTAACAATTTTGTTGAATTAGTCCAAACATTTGTTTCTTTTTTTATGTGAGACCTTTTGTTCTCTTCTTATGGATGTTTCATTCAATTTAATGGAGTTGTTAAAATTGGACGATTTTAAAAAAATTATATCAACTTTCGCACCATTTAAAACTTAATTGTATTAGATGCTTATAGTAAAACTTCGTGGATTGGTTTGACTAGTTCAATTATACGAGGAATTATCTTGTAGTCTATATAATTTTATTTCAATAATATTTAAATGATGTTACTAAATCATATCTTTTGCATATACCTCTTCTCACAGCGTGGTTTAAAGTTGTGACCATGTGGGAAGAAAACAATTACTCACAGCCAACCAACATAGCACTCCATCATTTACTTATTTAATGCCTATACGTTATAATTGATAATGAGATCTTAAAAAAAGTAAGCAATTAAAAGGAACTTATTTGTGCATTGTGCATTATCAAAACTTATCTGTTCGGCAACTTGTGGATGAGACATATAAGATTCACAAGTTAACTTCTATGGGGATTCATGATGAGAATTTAACATGACGGGTATTTAAGTGCTGAGTTATGAGGCTGCTTAACTGGTTTAAAACAAGTTTAAGATATTAGTATAAAGAATGTAGTTTTACTTACAGACTGTCTTGATACCTAGAGACTATGTCGAGAAGAATATACTGAGATACACATGCAACGAAATTTGATATTAGAGATTTGAAGCTTATTGGAGCGTAGTTGGCAGGTAGAGATTCATCACATCTTAAGAAATCTAAACCTAATTGTAGATAATCTTGCGAAAAGAGCACTCAATATGAAGTTAGGATTCTACGTAGTAGGTAGGCTTGATACTGACTTGGTTCACATGTAGCATTTTATTTGTCTGTTTCTTAGATTTCATCATAATTGAAAAAAAAAAAGAGGAAAAAGTAGTGAAAAATTGTCTCTATCTAAAAAGAAATAAAAAAAGGGCACAAAACAGATGTATATTTATTATAAAACTATAAATTTTTTTATAAAATAACGTACATTACATAAATATTATGTTTCTTTATTTTATTTTCATCTATAATGAGTACCTAAATCACTTCTCTTCCCTTAACACATGTAATGTGAAAAACAAATCAAAAGCATGAAACATAAAATGAATTGATGTTTTATCATTTGAATCAAAATAAACCTCCTAATAACCTATTGATCGATGCAAGTAGGATTGGAGGGGGTAATGCCAGCTTAGAGCACAAAGTAAATATGTGAAAATAATTTGTCTTGACTTGGGGAACGTGTTTTTTCTTTTTTAGCGCCAATCCAAACAAGCCAGTGGTAAAATTGATTACTAATTATATATCCATGGGAGGTGAGTATTTGAAGAAACATGTTTAGTTGACCATTGGATAACGCTGAGGCATCTTTCAGTAGTGTGCCGTTAGCTGGGACACTGGCATTTTTCCGAGAAATTTAAGTAATGGTTTTGTTTATTACAGTGTTATTATATGTATAACATTTCGTGATCAAAACGGCTATCAAAACCTTTTAATTAATTTGTATCATCATCAAAATTAATCCTACATATTATTATCTACCACCTCCGGTCCACATGACTTTTTTTTAAAACGCAATAATACTCTGTTCTTGCCTCAGTTTGCTTGTATTTGCACTGTGCATTGCAGTCGCGTGCAGCAGCCATATATCTTGCCTAATACACTTGGATGGGAAAGGAACCCATATGGGCCAAGGATTGGGCCTCCATCCTGCCCACTCCCGTCTGGGCTTTTTCAAATTGATCAAATGGCCCACATTGTTTGCATGGATGGGTCCACCATTAATTTCTGCGTGCCCAATTTCGGCCACTTCATGAAGTTCATAATAGAGGGTGAAAAACACCCCCACTTCATGGAGTATATAGGAAGCAATTATCATTTATAAATGTACTTTTTTCCCTAATTTATTTTATCCTCACTTTATGATATTTCATATGTTAAATAAGATTGAGACGGAATATAATCACGAATTGGCTTATGTTACATTATCCAAAATATGTCATATATATCCATGCAGACATGTATTTAAAACGGTAAGGGTTTGTAATAAAGATAGGAAAAGTGACTTTTTGAAAAGTAAGATTTAATAATCTGATTTGTGTTTGGAATAAAGATCGCAGAAGTTACTTATAAGTTACTTATGCGAAAATAAAACTTATTTGGTTAAAATTTTTTAAAAATAACTTTTGATAAGAAATAACTGAAGAAGACATAAAAATTGTCAGAGAAAAATGGAAAGTAACTTTTCAATAAAGTAAAAAATAAAAGCTAAAAAACATATAATTAATAACATGATTAAATGATTTTCTTAGATTATCTAAAAAAGTTAATTGGATCTTATAATTAAGCCTAAAAGAGTATATATTACATCTAAATATATTGTGATATTTATACTACCTCCAATTCTAATTATAAGACCTAGTTAATTTTTTTTAGAAAAGTGAAAGAAGCAAAATAGGTACCTAATTATATCATATGTTGTATTTTATCATATTATATATTAATTTATAAGTCAAATAAAATAATTAAAAAATAATTTTAATCCTTTAAAATAAAGTAATTAATTTTTTAAAAATTTAACTGATCTTATAGTTAAAATAAAAAATAAAATATTACTTCTCACCTACCTAATTGGTGGAAGAAGCAAGGCAAAAAGAAATATGGCTGTAATTGTCCAACCAAACGTCTTTTTTTTTTTTAACTTTTGGCAATGGAAACCGTGGAAAATTGCACGACTGGGATAATATATAGCACCAGTCGGTCTGGATATATACCCCCTTATTTGAGAAAATAGTGGCCAAAAGCTAAAAAGCAATTGCCCATAATTAATACTCTTTGATGTTTCTGCCACTTTACACGTCGGCCAGCGTGTCGTAATCATTCTATCGCCACTTGTGTGCCACTAACTCCAACTAACTTTGCTTACATATTCTAAAGCAATAGACCACTAACTACATTTGACTATTATAGCACCCTGTGACTTTTGGCCCACGGGAGCAAAAATAAAAACACGTAATAGCCTAAAACGGTGGTTTCAGTGTTTCAGATAAAAACAAGGGATTCGCCCCTTTTCTTCTAGTCAGCTCATCATACCTCAGTATCTGTAATATCAATTGTCTCTAAAGGAAGATAATTAAAGCAAATACTTAAATTAATGGTACTATTAAATATGCTCACTGTGAAATGATAAGACCTGTCAATATGCGTGGGCAGCTGTGTATCAATTTTCATCTGTGCGTCAAAATAATGACTGTGATTCTGATCTGATGCTATTGTTTCTTTTTCTTTTAAGTAGTGCAACTTCTTTTTAAATAATAAATATGAATCAATGCACATACTGATCAGTAAGTTTGACATTATATATCATTATTAAAAAGCAACGAAGTCTTTGTTGGATCCTACTCTTCTCATAAACTCTAGTTAACTCCCTTTCTTTCCTGTATATGCAGGATGCTTGTAGTTCAGTTATTAGTTAACGACTCTCTTCGATGTTACGAAGGACCTGATTACCTAAGAAACTATTTTTCATGGTTTAAAACTCATGACTTCCCAGGCCAAAAAAAAAAAAAAAACTCATGACTTCGATATCATCGATCCTGATCTCCTGATCCTGGTAAATTTCCTTGTAAAACAGAATACAATAAAATAATTAACGTCTTCTAGTGCAAGGTAGTATTTGTAAGGATATATCATGCATGAGTAACAACCATAAGCCTTTGAGCCCTTTAAACTTATAAATCATATTACTATACTTCTGAATTTCCTAATGTGAGACTTGTGATATTGCCACACCCTTTAAGAGACCAAAGTTTCTTGCAGGGCTCCACTCCATTACACATCACTTGACACTCCGCCCAGTCCCTTTAGTCAGATTCTTTAGTGGGTAACATTTTCTATAAATATCAGACTTTCAATGAAAGCACCAATACGTAATAATTATAAGTTTATAGGGAGACTTCATTTTTAAAAGACTAAACTATTAAGAGGGAGAAGCTCTATAACTTATAAACTACACTCCATTTATGAGATTTCCTAACATGAAACTCATGCCAACTATAAAGCTGACTAGAAATAGGATCTAATTAATTAAAAGACCTGGGCATATTATGGGCAGAAACTTTTAACAAAAGAAAATTTTTTAAGATTACTTCATGAATTATACAAATCTCCACAAATTTTGAACTTAGAATTTTGAGGGTGATACTGATGAACCAACCCTTTATTAACTAGACTAATTTTTATTAGCTTATTTAGTTATGTTTAATTGAAGGAAATATCAACCAGTATAAGCCATACTAAACCTTGCTAACATGGAACAACCTAATTAACACAACATTCTTACTCTTCTTTGAAAAAAAAATAATCTTTTGATCTCTATAGTTTTAACTAAATTGTAACTGAGTCCGTATATTTTCATCAAGTACAATTCAGTCTATATAATTTTGATTATTTTATGATTTAGTCTTTATATTCTAAAATAAAGGTTAAATTAAAGACTAAATTGTAATAAATGATTAAAACTATAGTAAACAAAACATTACTTCTTTATTGTTTAAAGAATAAATCAAAATTATATAGACTGAGTTGTATATATTGAATTAAAGTAAAGGGATCGGATTGAGAGCCAACTTGATCAAAACTATAGTAAACAAAACATTACTTCTTCCTTCCTTTTTTAACGACATGTACGTATCTCCACCAAAACATTTAGTAAGCGATTTGATATTGCATAATTAGGACTATAGAAGAGAACACACGCAAATGTACAGATGTTAGAGAGAGAACTCGAGTTCGCTGGTGCGCGCACACAAGGGTGTGCATATACCCATCTTCTATGTGAAGTCTACTAAGAACACAAAAGGCGCCAGGTCTCTGTGATTTTTAGGTTATGTATTTAGAACTAGATACAAGCCAAGGACCACAATTGAAAAAGGTAAGAACAGTTGTAATTAGCAGCTTTTTATACGTCTCTGTGTTTTCCTGAAGTCATGTATATACTTGTTTTCTTTTTCTGGGGATTGCTACGAATACGATCGCTCATATATCCTAGAATTGAGAACGTAACTCTAACTGACTTGCTCCTAGCTCTGTTATTTCTCTCATGCAAAACCCTTTTTCTTCATCTGATTCTCACCAGCAAATCCAATCTCAAATTTTCAGAAATCTTAGGATTTACTTAATTAATCAACTTTCGGTGCCAGTAATTAATTAAGAAAAGCCTTGACACCCGGGATATGAGATCTTTCATCTCTGCATCAATATGATCCATCAGGCCGGGTTCATTAACTACCTTTATTGTTTATATTTATTAATTAATTATGTTTTGCCTTTCTTTATTTTCCTTCACTTATAATCAGCTTCTGCACGCACAGATGTGTGTGTGTTGTAGCTTAGTATCATCAATTGGGATCACGGTGGAGAAGATGACTCGTCTCACAAGACCACAGTCTGATCTGCGGGTGCGGCATCATTAAGATTCACACTATTGGTCCATTATATGGCAGTTCTTATGGTAGTGGGAATCTTGATGATGCTGCACCAGCAAATCTATGACTATCTGCTTCCCGCTTAATTTAGGATTCGACAATCTCAATCGGAATTCTTAATTTCATGAAATGAAGGTAAGGTTTGCTCTCTATATATAATCACAGCTGATTCACAGGCCAACACATGCATATCCTTGTCATGCATGCTTCTCTATCATCTTTTTATTTTTTAACTAGCTGGATGCCTGTAAAGTAAAATATTTCGACAAAGTTTCAGATAAACGAAGAGCGCAAGGTTTATTCCAAGTCCTTGTTGTATTAAGATTTCAGAGACTTAAAAAGCATTAATATCACTACTGTTTAAGTTATTTATGAAGCATTCTCGTTTAATCTGTATTGTATTTTCATCAAGATCTACTCCTGTCCAAGTGCGTCGCATGGAGGTTAATTATATATAGTAATTGATGTTGTTCAGAAAATCAATGTCTGAGTCCGATACAAACCATGTATAGTTTGTAATGAATGTTTTCTCACGACATCACTGACCTGTTTGTGGTGCATGGGATATATCCTAACGAAAGTACATGTTTTATAAGAGAAATGTTCATCTATATATCTGGATAATTTAGTGCAGGCCAGAGTCTCCAAGCATATATACAAATAATGCTCATACATACATATGTTTGAATTTTGAAAATCTCTTGCATATAAAATGGAACCAAAAAGTGAACAAGAATCACAGCGTGTCAATTGGGAAACTCATTCGATCTACTTAGTTTAGCTTAACGGAAAGAACAAGCTGTCCTTGATAATGGGCTTTAACTACTGAGATCGAGGTGCCTCACTTATATAATCTAAAGTCAGCATTATTAAAGATGATAGATATATACTTTGGTAGTGCCATATCCCTTGTTAATTAATTCATCAAAATAGGGACTGTGAAGAGCATTTGCAAAGTTGTGGGTGGCAGATCACATTAAAAAAAATGCCGGTTTCTGTGTCAATGATATGGTTTATGGGTATTTTAATTATACTGTGAGGGTGTATAGAAGGATAGAACCATATGCACTGTTTGTTAGTAGAGATCGATATTGCGTATATTTTAAGAGTTAATTTGCGACCTCAGTACTATCTATTTAATCTATATTTATGAGGCTAGCTGAAGCTTTTGTTGATTGCAAAAGATTCATATATCACTTTGTGGATTGTGGATTTCAAATTGGTACATCCCCGTCAGAAACAGAGGTTAAAGAAACGATTTTTCTTTTCAATAAGAATTAAATACTTGTACCCAATTGAACTCTTTTAGAATATAATATTCGATATGACCAGAAAAATATAGCTATGATCCGCTTCACTCTATATATGTAGTTTTAATATTTGCTCTTGGCTCTTGGCTCTACCCCTCCCTATATTCACTCACTCATTCACCTCCATAGAATCAAATTAAACTCATGGAGTGACCCTGGTGCAGAAAGATTTTTCCCCTCAAAATGTCTCTGAATCCTAGAAATATATTTATAGATCCATTTTTCATGATGACTTACTGGAAATTAATAAATAGAAAATTAAACCAATTTATTCGGCTCCACATGCTCTACCTGAATTATGAGGTAATTAATTTAAATTCATTTATGAATAATATGGTTATATATATGTGTGTGTGTGTGTGTGTATTATAGTGCGATATATTTTTGAAGAATCAAAATCTTTATGTAGTTGAGGCTCTACTGCATATATAGATATGGACCAAGGTGGCCATGTAGAATATTTTAGATTGAGAATGGGACATAAGGAACAATAAGTTACAGTATACAAATATTTTAATGAATTTATAAAGCATGGGAGGAGCATGGAAATTCCTGCCCTGAATGATGGTCCGAGACTTGATGAAGCCGAATCATTGACAGATATCCATGTTGAAGATTTGTGGACTGCTTTGCTGATTAATTAGCATTATATACATGATGCTGATGAGAAACTTTAGTTAGAACCCTAGATTTGTCTTATTATTATGACTATTTCTTTTATGTAGACTGAAGTTTGACCCCCCATGACCTACTTTAATTTCACATGCATGCGTTATATATATATTCTTCATATGATGTTATGTATAGAGAAAGATTAACGGGTTATTGAGCTTAATGGGTAAAACTATCTTTTGAAAAAAATAGTTGATGAGATTATTGAGTCTTGGCAGGATCGGAGGACTACTTTTAATTTGCATAAATAAAGCAGCAATCAATATGAATGAAAGGAGCCATCTGCTTTCATTATTATATATAGAACACATCATGCAAATATATAATTCATGATGGAGGAGTGACTATTTAATTTATTTTCTCCGTCACTATTTGTTTTGCTGCTTTATGAGGCCCCAGTATATTTGACAGCCAAATAAATTAAAATATCTAGATCATCCATCAGTTGAAATCTAATTTGAAGTGGTGTCATTATATCTTCTGTTAAAAAATATATATATATTTGCTCAAGTCGGTGGGTGAGAGAGACTCAGATTAAGACTTGTTGAAGAATTATTAAGTTTGAATGAGTCATTATATTGATAAAATTCAACAATTAATTAGTGAAACAAAAGAGGATATGTCTGTTTGATTTATAGCAAATCCTCATAATGAAAGCTGGAGGCCAATATCTAATTAGAGTTATCTTTTTTTGCAATGGACCGGTAAGAATACAAGATCTTGATGATGATTGGTGAAGTTATGAGTATTTTATATCCTGGCCAAATTAAAACAATAAGTTCGGGGCTGGGGCCCAGTATACGCAGTGGTTATATAAAAACTGTGCAGCAGAATCTCTCTTTAAAAAAAGTAGTACGTAAATAGTAAGTAAGCCTTCCAACAATGTGACTGTCGAAATGCAAAGTTAATAATAAAAGTAAACTGTCGAAATGCAAAGTTAATAATAAAAGTAAAAGTGTAAAACACAGGCAGATTTTATGCGATATGCACCTCTGCGGTTATTGTGTTTGTTTCACGTATAGGTGTGTTAAATTTGGAGAGTTTAACCTTACACTTAGATGGAGAGAAAATTAAAAAAAAAACTCAGAAAAATGATAAATTCTTTTACTATTTATAAAAATTTTAAACCTAATATATCTCAACAACGTTTACCACTAGTCCGTCCCAAGTCCCCACCCTGACCATCCCACGTGCCCGTCACATGCCTGCACGTGCCACTCTCCCCCAAGCTCCCAACAAAATATTGTGAAAAATGTTTAGCATTTTCCACCAACCGCAACACACCACGTGATGGCTTTGATTTTGACCACTCCTCATTCACTGTTCTTCTCATTCATATTATTCACTCTCCAGTTCCCTACGTTCTTTTTTGAATTCGTGCTCTCCTTATTTGCAACACACTCCTCTCAAAAACCTATCTTCTGGGCTCCATCAGTCAAATCTCCTCAACAAAAAAAAAAAAACAAACAAACAAACAAAAACTCTCCATATTTTACTCTCCTTTTGTTCACCAGAAGACATTAATTATTAATTAATTAATTAGCATAACATGCACAACATGCATTCCCGGCAAAATTTTTGACCGGTCAAATTATAATCTTCATCGCCAAGGTTTCTTCACTACATAAGTATAATTAAAAGAAAAAACATTTCAGATCAAATCCTTCACATGACAAGTTCAGCAGCAGCCAGAAGCACACTTATTAATAAAAATATTGTACAGCTTCATGACTGTGCATTGTGCAACGCTTCTAACTGCTGCTCTACTCACACCAGTGCCATGTGCATGTGAATCCAAGCCCCTCTAAATTAATCTGTAAGGAAACAGAAGCATATTAGTAATATATATATATATATAGTGTTGCCAATAATGCTATAATAAGCATATAGGAATGGTGTCTAGTTTTCTAGGCGCAGCAAATATAGATGCAGAACCCAACAAACAGCACCGACTCTATGCATATGAAGATGGAATATTGTTGTAGTGATCACGAGATTGACCGTATCTTCCACTTCTCTGTTTCACCCCCGGAATAATGCTTTCTCATGATTATTAAACCAACACATGACATAGTTTAAACCTCAGAATTAAGTGGGGTAAAGGTAAGGCGGATTATTTAAAGTGGGAATTAGACGAACAAGAGTCATGTTCCTAGGAATACGAGAGGGATTCATGAACATAATTAAATCATTAATTATATGTTAATTGAAGCTTTCTTTTTGACTATCAAGGATATAGATGCAGAGTGATGTCAGGAGGCTCATTCATCCATGTGCACATTTTCTGCTATGGCAACAGGCATCTTGATTCTTGACCCAACACACAGGCCTTAACCATCCTATCGCTTCATTCTAACCATCACAACCCCTCATAGCAAGAACCAACCTTGGGATATATGCTCTTTATATTGCTTCTTTAAATTCACAGGAACAGTACAAGTTTTCCTTTTTTTCTTTCCCCTTAAAAAAGAAAAGAAGAATAAATAGGTCACAGAGAAAGTGAGGAAGTGAGGCACAAAGTGGGTAATCTCCGCCATAGGCGTTGCTGTTATAAGTTGTTTTGATTTGTGGGTGATGGACGACAAGTGGAAGGTATCAAAGAAGGAAAGAGGTTCAAGTTCTAATGAGAGCAAGTCATTATTTGCGAGGAGTGCCTCGACAAGAAGCTCTTCAACTTCTCACTCTCCTTTGCTTAGAAGTTTCTCTCAGAAGACTCCTTCGTCTGCTTCTTCCTCCTCCAACCCCAAGCCCAGTCTTCCAAGGAGCTTCTCCCAAAAGAACACATCCTCTATAGGTAAAAAATGCACCAATATAGCCAAGGAACACAAAGCCAGGTTTTACATCATGAGACGCTGTGTTGCCATGTTAGTTTGCTGGCACAAGCATAGAGATTAATTCTTCAAGCAAGTATATATAGCTTTACATTTTGTGGCTTTAACTGATATAGATCCACCTTTTTTCTTTCTCATTTTTAAATACAGATTCCATTGTAATGACCATTACTAATTAAGTTGAGTTCAAGATTTAAATTTCCGGCTTTGTCTCTATGATTCTGTGTTTTGCTTGCACATTCTCTCAGTCGATCTATCTGTGTGTTCTGGTTTAGAAGGGAGGGTTTTTCTTTTTGGAGGAGGAGAGATAGATTCTCTACAGCGCTTTCTTTTGGAGAGTGGAGACAGCAAATATAAAAAAAAAAAAATAGTATTTAGATCTGCCTAGGAAATGCAAGCCACATTCCTTCTTCTTTTTCCCACATATTCGAACGGCGACGTGTTCGGTCCAGAATGTGACGACGTCGACTTACATGACTTCGTTTATACTTTTGTTCTTTCCCCTGACTTCAATGACATCCTTGCAATTTAAACTAACCAACACTACTTTGTAGCCATTCATTTTTGAAGTTGGTGGGGATTGGAATCTTGATTTGATTTCCTTTAATTTTATCTTAATTCTTACTAACCACACCATCTTTTTCTCTCAAAATGGCTTTGATCAGACGTTACAGTTTTACTAGTGCAAGCCTGAATTAAAAATATGATTAAGTTGATCTTTAGGTCACATAAAAGCTCCTTGTCCTTGACCAAGAAAGGGAGAATATATAAAAAGAGAAGCTTTTGTTTTTTCTTCTCTTTTGCCAGAAGCTTATTTTTATTTATTATCTACGTTTTCTTTCATAATAATAAGTCTTTACGTCTGCATTTGTGAAGCAGCTGTCCCATCCATCTCTCATTTACGTGGAAACTATGATGTGAAAGATTATATGTATATATGTAACTCTTCCCCTACACAATTAGGTTAGTGAGGTACATACATAATGTTTCAAAAGTAAGTATTTTGGTTGAAGAGTCAAGGGGAGCAACCTGCTGAACGTAAACCTCGCGGCTTGAAAATTATTAATTATTAGGATCAGAATTAGACTTAGAATGGTCAAAAGTCAGAATGTTAGCTGGGCGATGTATAGTGAGGTGGGTCTGCGAGAATACAGCAAAAGTATATACTAGTGTTTGATTTTACAAATCCTCTCTCACCAAACTATTGATATGTTCACGTGAAATTTGCAGGCGAAAAGCAGAAAAAGGGGTGAGAGTGTCGTCGAGAACAATGAAAAGAAGAAGAAATATCATATTCATTAATCTCATATATTATTCATTAGTTCTTTTGGGGAAAACAAAAAGACTTCCAGGAGACCAAATACCCTACGTACCCGAAAATTTCCTTCAAGAGTTACGTGCAATGAAAAGGCTAAGTCTCACATAACATCAAACCGCCACCACACAAAAACACAAGTTGAACGCCAATTCTTTTTTTTTTTTTTCTTCACTTGAACTGGCCAGGAAGGGAAAAGAAAAAAGAAGTCACGGTAGAATTCCATAACTTCAACTCAAATGGGAAAGAAAAGAAGAGCAAGAGATGAATAAAATAAAGTTTGTCGGGGGATCAGCATTTGGGGAGATCAGGCGGCGGAGGAGGCAGCTTCTGATCAGGGAGCTTCCCATCTTCCACAATCCAAGCCATCCTCAATCCCCAACTCAGGTGTACATCGAAGTGGCAGTGCATCAGCCACACCCCTGTTTCATTCATATTCCCCGTATATCAAATCACAAATAATACTCAATCCCATAACTTCAAATTCTAAACAAGAATTATTCACTAAATTACATTAACGTTACGTTGAACAGAGATAGAATAATATACTCACCTGGGTTGTCTGCAAAGAAGCGTATTGCAACCCAACCGCCAGAAGGCACACCCACGGTGTTCCTCTCAACAGGGTCGACAAGGTTAAACTTTTGTGGGTCTATAATGGGATTGAAGTTCCCAAAACCCTGACCCACGACGTAAAAATTGTACCCATGAAGATGTAAGGGATGGCTCTCAGCTCCCAAAATGCTTGTGTCCTGCAACACTACCTCCACGCTGGTATTAAATGGTAAGACCAAAACCTTCGTTCCGTTGCTCACTCCAGTGTTATTGGGAGTAGTACCTGTATAGTTAAACGGTGTGAGTGGGAAAGCTGGGAAATCCGTGGTGTAAGTTTTAGCCTGCCGGAAGAAATGCTGTTGCAGGATGGCCACGGAAGGCTGAGAAAAAGATATGTTATTCATGGAAGCCTGAAATTTAGATGTATTAGTGGGCCCCTGACAGGTCTGGTTCCTCGGACAAGGGCTACTCCCAAGGCCCACGGTGAAGAAAAAGTGCCTGTCCACTTTCTTGGGTACGTTGGCTGGGTACTTGAGAGTATTCAAACTACGAAATTTGCCGCCGAAATTGGCCACGAAAGAAGTGTCATTAATAGCAGGAAGGGCGGGTTTCAAGAGGGAAAGACTTTTTAAACCATCATGCTTGATGTTAAAGGGGTTTTGATATTCAAGAATGCCAGCAACAGTGGAGTTGTCGAAAGTGCCCCTGCCTGTGAAGTAGGGTCGAGCTAGAATGAAGAAAGTGGCGTTAGGGTAAAAAGGTTTTGTACGGAGAAGTACGTTAGTGGTTTGTCCGGGTGTTACGAGGAGGGTGTCAGAAGTGAAGGGCTTAACATAAGACGCATCGGCTTCCACCACAGTGAGGCTGTGGTTCGCTATTCGGAAGAAAAGCTCGTCGTTGAGTGCAGCGTTGATCAGTCGGAGCAAATACGTCTTTCCTGCTTTCACCTTTATCTTCAACGTGTCTGCCCAACCCATCATCACAATCATCAAATCAAATCATGCTTAATCAAATAATGAAACTGAGTATCTTGTTGTAGGTTAAGGGAATTAAGTATAGTACCATTAGCAGAGCAATTGTAGAGTGGCCCGGGGAGTCCATTAAAGGTGTAGGCATCGGAGACATTGGGACCCGCACCTGTTTGAAGGGCTTGTGAGATGACAGCCTCTGGATCTGTATTCCACCACTCTCCGAAGAGGATGGTGAGTTCCTTGTAGGGTTTGGGAAAAGGATAAGGTTCGTTGCGTCTGGGACGAATAATGAGGGGACCATAGACGGATGCCCTTAACCAGGATATATGAGCATGCCAAAACAAGGTTCCTCTTTGGCCAACAATGGTGAAATTATACACATAGCTTGCCCCCGTTTGAATCGGACATTGAGTTATGTACGATGGCCCGTCCGACCATCCGCTCCTCACTTGTCTCACTCCGTGCCTGTAATTATAGTTTTACCTTCATTCGTTCATTATTTCTACTACATCTTATATGCTTACTTTACATGAACCAAGAATATGGAAAGATCATGTCCAGCATTACATTACCAGTGAATGGTGATATTGTTTGGAACGTGACTGACCACTTTGACCAGCAGCCTGTCCCCTTCTCTGGCAACAACACGAGGCCCTGGAAACTTTCCATTCACCGTCACCATGCTCTTTGTGTGGCATAGCCTTGTAACATTTACCAACTTTACCTGATGCAGGCAAAAAAATCGAATCAAATTGATCAATAGCCATGCATCCATGAGAGAATTGAGTTGAAGTTAGTTATATTATATATAGAGTGGTACATACATCGAACTTGTAGTGCCTTGTGATGCTTGCATGGCTTGAAGCAGCGAGAGAAACCTGAAAGAAGGTCCAAAGGAAGCAGGCGGTGGCCAAGACCAAAAAACTTGATGCTGCATGAAGTGAGGTAGGGATCATTTTGTTGAACATTATTGATCGTCAAGTGTTTGCAAGAAAGTGATGAGAGAGTTGGAATTATATATAGCTAAATTGCTGAATTGAGTTTGGTCGGTTGGTATCTCATAAATTTCTAGGTTTAGGAACGAAGCATTCCAAAAGATCTGGACTCGAAGACTCTCCAAGAAAAGATTTTTACCTACTACGACTCTGCATGGACCCAATGTACTGTCTATTCTAGTCTTGGAGTGTCGCTAACGTTATTTTATTTTTAACTTTTGTCCTTTATTCTTGTCACCGTTTACATACATTTGCCTTTGAGTTTTACTTCTCTAAAATATTTAAATGTGAAAACCGAAACTGAAGCCATTGACACGGGTTTAAACTAACGGTTATACCGCCCTTATCAGAACCACTGAAATTCAAAACTATGCCATATAATGCTGACATCATTAAACCTTTTTTCGGTGAAAGAGAATTTTTTGTCTTCTGGCAAAGCAAGCATCAAAGCGCAGCCTTTTATTTATTTATTTTATCTGTTTTTTTTTTTTTGACAAAATGTGTAAAATCTCTGATTGTATATACAGTACGTAGATTTCTCTTATATATTATTAAATGTTTGGCGTATATATATGCTGGATTAATTTATAATTATACCGTCAGTTTCAGCCTACTTAACGTTTGGGAATGAAGAATGCTACTACCTGCAGGTGTCTATATATAGATCAAACTCCTACCCAAAATAAATCAATATAACGACATGATCGAGAAGGAGCTGTTTGAAATTAGATGTAACTGGTAACATTAGGAAGGATGGAATGGATGTGATTCAAACTACAATTAATTATTGACGGTGCGTATGTACAAGCTAGAAGCTTAAGTATTACCAGGCATGGCTGAAACTGCTAACTGCATAAAGGTTTCTTCCATACATGATGCTTCTGCGAAACACCCAACAAGTATATATCGGCTTGGAGAGTGGAAGGTTAAACTTGTTACTAATTAATTTTCTCGATCTTTTTTATGGTTATTGATGCGTCTTTTATGTTTGGGGTTCATAGCTATGGAAAAGAAAAGAAAAGAATCAAGACCAGTTTGCGGTAACTTCAGGTGAAATGTTATTTACTAGCAAGACTTTGTAAGTACTCGCTAAGCAATGTAAAAAAATAACACACACACACAGTTCTACACTTGATTTGGTTCAGGAAAGGAAAGAAATGAATATTAACGTATTCCGTTTAAGGAAGATGCATAATTATATTATGCAATGAACATATATATATTCAGTTTAAGGATAATAACAAGGATATTGCAATCTAATTAACGACAATTAAATAATTCCACTTGGAATTACTTCTTATATCTTAGTTATAAAAATTAGTTGACTCTTTTTAGAGAGATTAAAAAAGTAAAATAATTTATTTAATCATATCATATGTTGTGCTTTATGATATTATATATTAATTCAAAAGGTAAATAATATTTTTTAAAGAAAAACGATAAATTTAAATGCTTTAAAGTAATATAATTAGCTTTTGTAGAATTTTTTAAAAAAGTTAATTAAATCTTATAATTATTAAGACCGGAGGTAGTAATACTTAACATATATATATATATATGGAGATGTATTTTGTTGATTTTCATGGCTTTTCTTCAGGGCTAGCTACTATCGATCTATCTATAATGAAATTCCTTCCCGAGGGAGATTTTTAAAACAGAAAATTGAAAAACAACAATAATAACAACAAATCGGAAGGGAACAACAGGCAATTTCAAAATTAACCATTTAGACTTGCTAAGCAAGAAAGATATATATATATACTCCATCCATTACGTTATTCACGATACATGGCGCCTCTAGAAAAGTAGTTTTATCTAAAATATAGGTCATTTGTAAAATAACTAATTTTCATTTTTTTTAATTTTATTCATGTAATTAATGTGATTATCAATTCTCTCACTCATTAAATTTTTAAATATATTTTCTCCCAGTAAAAATGAAAAACAAAAAATTTAGTTTAATGAGTTAGCTGCGATTTCATATTTTTCATGAATTAATTAAAGTGACACGTGTTATGAAGGAAGGAAGTATCGTTTGTGAGCTACAGATCATATATACGTGGCAGCAGAGATAGGGCGAGGGATTATCAATTAATGGCATGTCGTAGTCAAGAAGGACTAAAATTGGGTGGGAGACTGGTTGGTGATGGCTCCATTCTCAACCAAACAGTCTTGAGGAAGTGATTAATTCAGAGGTAAAAAGGAGGGAGAATAAGGACACTTCACCCACCTTTTCTTAGGATGACAAAAAGCTTCTTCAAGTCTTTGCATTGCCATTCGATCGCCTCCCCTCCACTTTAATATCTAGGATTAGTCACTTCATAATTAATCAACCAATTCAAGAACCATCGACAAACGTAACTATCTACATACGGACCGTGATATATATCACGAGCAAACGGACTAAATCATTTCTCCTTTGGGACCCCACACCATATAAATATTTGTATGATCGATGTATTAATTAATCAGCACTACGCCAATAATTAACCTTCATGAACAAACCGATATTAATGACCTCATATACAGATACATGCTGGTACGTACTAATGTTGATCTACGTACCTGTGTGTTAAAATTCAATAAGCTTGAGAGGGTGACGGGGAATTTTTATGACCAGTTTTGCAAATTAAGGATCTCTGACTAATCTCCGACAACTATAGCTGTTATGGATCAATCTCTCTGTCTGATGAGTCAATGGAAATAGGCAAACTCCATTTATTTCTTTAAAATAAAGCTCCTTCCTTATTTGAGATCAGATGTGTACTGGGCTGCTTTTTGAGCACGATACAAATTAAAGGAAACCATCATGGGAGCTCATTTATTGCCCAAAAATCCAATTTGGCCATCGATCTTCTTCTTCATCATACTCCATGCCATTCACATCTATTTCTTTCACATTTCTCTTCATCTCGTGTCCTTAGTATTGGAAAGATGGTACGTTCTTCACCTTTGACTCAGTTGAAAATCAAAGTTTTTATACATGCTATATATCTCTTTGTTGTCAATAAAATATTTATGTTTTCGTTTGTATTATATTAATTATCGTATAGCTTTGATTTTTATTCACAACTATATATATGGGAAAACAGTATAAACTGGTATTTTTCTTGAAATTTGAAATTTATATTTTAATTTTTAAAAAGCTGATACAATGGGCATGCATGAAAATACAAATACTTATCACATGTGTGGTGTGGTGTGTTGTACTGTGTATATATAATATTATACTAACTGACATACAAAATACATATACTACCTCTGTTCTTATTTATAAAACCCCCATTGACTTTTTTAGAGAATTCTAGAGAAATCTTAAGAAAGCTAATTATATTATTTTAAGACATTAAAATTTATCGTTTTTCTTCAAATTATGTTGTTTGACTTATGAACTAATATGTAATGTAATAAAATATAATATATGATATAATCAAGTAATGTAATTAGCTTTCTTAAAATTTTTTTATGATTCTCTAAAAAAGTCAACGGGAACTTATAATTAGAAATGTAGGGAGTATATAGGATGCCTAAGGGATGTATATATAGTACTATATAGGTTTCATATGGATTGCCAGCATGTTTTCTGTGTGTATGTTAATTTATCTAGATAGTGTTACTTTTTTTATTGGCTTACGATGAATTTGTTGGTTTATATATATTATAGCTTGTTCGAAGCAACAAAAACAGTTTTTTTTTTATTATTGAAAATGAATGTGTATATATGTATTATGCATATAATACCATAGTATGCGTGTACAAAAATCGGAAATTAAAATTCTAACAAACTTGGATATCATTACAGAGGTTCCCTCCAGAATATGATGTTCATATGCATGAAACAAACATCTGATGACAAGGAATCATCACACATATATACAATATGTAATACAGAACATCAACCCACAGAATTGCATTTGAGCAAATATGTGTGTGTGTGTAGGATTCAGTCCCATATCATGACAATGGCTATAACGGTGACCCCAGAGAGGACCGCAAGAAACTTAAACCAAGGAGAGTGGAAAGGGGACATCGTGGAGGGCTTGAAGCCTTTGGTTATCAAGTGATTGATAGCAACATATACGAATATCCCGCAGGCAAGACCCATTGAGATTGCGTATATCCAATCAGCTGTGTGTCCTTCTGTTGTGGCGTCAATGGCGATTCCGATTCCAACTCCGATTGGGCTTGACACTGCAAACGCCAAGGAATACACCACCGTCGTCAGAAATGGTCTCTTTGGCAGCATCCTCAGCAGAGCAATCCCCATCCCTATCGCTGCAAATATCTTGTGCAACGATATCGTCCATAAGTTCCTCCATGCTTCCCCCTTGCTCCCTATAATAATTTTTACACTAATGAAGAACAATCTATATTCCAAGCAAGTATATATACACACGAAGGAGAATTTCTAGTTAACTAAACTAGAAGATAGTAAAATGTCATTGATTAGTTAGTTAAGATGAGCTCTAAGTAAAGAGTCTTTGGTTAATGTGTGTATTATATTATTGTATGTATACACTAAAGTATTTCCAGGGAGGTTAACATAGGTCCTCCCTCATGAGTCCCAAAGGTTTTGGGATAATTTGTTTAGCACGCTCGAGAAAGGGTCGATTAATTGTTGCATGTGCTTATTGCTCTCTTATGGTTAATAAACGTGATGTTTCCATCATGTTCATGTATGTTATATTATTTCTCCATATTCAATATAGCTAACACTAAACATATATTCTGTGTTTTTGGTGCACCCTTTGTTTCATATACATTTCATATATTTCCTAGAACGTTTGTGTGTGTGTATTTGATCTATAATATTTTACGGGAAATTAATTAAGGTTTACTTATGAATATGATCCTGTGCCACGTACCCCTGATAGTGGGCTGAGTCGAATCAAATGACTGAACTTATCAAACTATGCTATTGAGGGAGTCTCCTAATAACAAGAACTGATCATTATTCATGTTATTTTTGTCAAGGATATATTATTTTCAACATTACTGTTGGCATCTTTAGCCCTAAAGTTTCAGTTATGGCAGCTAGCTAACTTAACTGTTGAAACTTGCATTGCTAACTGGACTAGGAGATCATTCGACACCTGTGAAAGACCAAAAGCTAATCGAAGCCAGAAGATTTAAATCTCAAGATGCTCCTATACAGTATAAATTGAAACTCGTCATTGTGAAGGCAGCATGATATTACGTTTTGGTTATTTTGAAATACCTGAAACTCCGACGGCAATACCCTCAAAAACCGAGTGAAAGCACAAGGCAAGGATGAGAAGGATGGTGTCTCCGACATTAGAAGTTTTCACGAAAATGGGGTTTGCATCCAGTGCAATCTCTTGGGCTTGTTCTTGGGGTGTTCTTCCTCCTTCCAGTTCCATCACTTTGGCTTCCCTCTCCTTATTGCTGGTCACATAAATCACTACACAGTCACCAAGCATAGTGAGGAGATAGCCCGCACAGGCCAGCATGAAAGCGAAAGGGTATGCTTTGGTGGTGAGATCGCCGAAGGTCTCATTGGAATCGCTCAAAAAATGTATCATAGAGGTTGCCAAGAAAACCCCACCCGCGAATTGAGTTCCCAGGAGGAGAAACGTCTCGTTCCACCGGAAAAAGTATGGTGAGATGCCGCCGGCGAAGGTGCTCACTAGTAAAATTATCAAACACCATATTTTTACTAAGATCAGTCCCCTCGAACGCAAACCTACCGTTTCTTCGTCGCTATGGTCGTCACCGCCTCCGTGAGCTTCGACCGGACTTAGGTGGCAGCCAATGAGGCACAGAAACAGAAGCGTTGACCTCAGGGCAGCCATGGAAGCCAACAAATGTTGTGTGCCTGCTGGATGGCTAACGAGTTTTGTATAATCAAGTGTGGTTCGGTACGTACTATAGTAGATTGTACTGCAATTTGACTTTTCTGGGTTATGTATCGGATCACTTTGTACTACACCATTTCGGCAAGAATATTTAATCGAAAATTAGTGATAATAGGGAAAAAGACAGAAAAGTGCCATCAAATATATAAAAGACCAATATTGTTACCGGAGCTCGGTAAAAATCGTTAAAATAGATATTATAAATGCTAATACAAATATTCAAGTTATTAATATATATGGTTCATCAGAGCTCCAACGGTTTTATATTTTGTTTGAATTTCATAAGTATAAAAGTTTTTAATATAGATACTCGAATTGTAAATATGAATACTAAAGTTATAAATATGTAAGACCGCCGGAGCTTTAATTAACTTTTATTTAAAATTTTAATATCTATATTAACAATTGGAATATCTATATTAATTTTACTTGAGAAGTTCAAAAAAATATGAGATTGCTGGAGATCTGGTGAACCTTATTTAAAACTTTAGTATCTATATTAACAACTTTAGTATTTATATTAAAACTTTTGTTTGAGAAATTCAAAAAACTATATGAGATCATTGGAGCTAAGGTGAACTATATTTACAACTTTACTATCGATATTAACAACTTGAGAGTCTATATTAACCATTTTTGCTTGTGAAATTTAATATATATATATATATATATATGAGATCACCGAAGCTCCAGTGAATCATATTAACATGATGATTATCTATATTAACAAC
>JBAGKO010000014.1:21234485-21251753 GCA_037177275.1 Acacia concinna
ATTAAAATACTAAACTATTATTTTTGGTATTTTTCAAATAAAATGGAATGGGACTTGAATGAAGTGAATCTCTTGAGAAATTGGTCCAATGGCTATCCTAGTTCACTAATAATATGAGAGTCAAAATCCATCAAGTCTTAATTAAAAACCCCAAGTAATCACGTTGGGTTTAACACTCATAAGTAATAGCTACTCCTACGATCGCATTCATAGCCATCACTTGTGAATATTATTAGAGAACCACTTGATGTGTGAAGTGGATTAAATTAATACAATTATTTCCTCTAATATGAATGCACAATCGCGACACTCAAATTAACCCATATCAACTACACAAACTAGTAATCACATAGCAAGCATAGCCTCAATGAATTAATAAGAAATACACAACTAAAAACATCCAATTGCAATGATCCAAATCCAATCACAAAATAAACAGTCTTAGTTCAACATTATGGAGTCCAAATAACTCACAATAAAATCTTACTAAAACTACCTTTAGTATAATTTAGGAATTACAATAATAATAGAAAATTCATAAAGGGACCGAATCAAGAAAAATCCTCATTAAGCTCAAGAACTAAAGCCAAATCTCAATCCTCAAGAGTTTGCAAATCAGCCTCTCATGCTAACAGTCACGGCCACATCAATGAATGGAGGAAGGAAGTTGAAGGTGGGTTCACAGAGTAAGAGGTTGGTCATGGAATGAGAAATAGAGGATAGTGGTCACGGTAATGATGGTAGTGGGTGCTTCACGGAGGTGGTGAACAGTGGGTTGGAGGTAGTTACGAAAATGGAAGGTGTTATGCTTGGTGCTGGTGGCTTTCGGTCAATGGTGGTAGTTGCAAATATGGAGCTCGACAATAGGAGAGACAAGAGAAAGGCTGAAGTTGGAGAATGATGTTCCATGAGAATGGCTAACAGTGGTTGTGTGTGCGAGAGAGAGTGGAGGTGAAAGTGAAATGGGTGACAGTGGAGATATGAGTCCCCTCTCCTCACGGCACTATAGTTGCTTCTTGCCACTGTAGCTCGCGACAATTTCCACTCTCAACTGAAGGTTGCAGCTCTGCTCACAGCTCGTGATCATCTCCTTCTCTACTCTTGATCTCCAGCTCCCAGCTAGAGCTTGCCTCCTCCGGGCATTGTTCTCTCTCATTTTCTACTCGCGGCCCTCTCTACCTTTTTTCCAGAATTTTAGGATAGAAGAAACTGATTTGAGCTCGAGGTCTATTTTGTAATTTTCAAAACTTTTGGGGCCATATCCGTAATTTTCCCTGGGCATTTTCTTCACTAAATTTCAATTTTTCAGAATTTTTGTTATTTTCCCCAAACTATCTGAAAAGGCAAATCAAGAATATTTAATCCTTTTTATCCCAAAGATTGATCATATGAAGTCAATAAAAATGGACCATTATACCCCCTATTTTAACTCTTTTCATATAATCTCACATTAATCCAAAATTATCACAAATAATGCATTTTTGTCTCAATTAGCATGATAAAATCCCCATATTAATCACAAAATAACATGTAAAAATATTGGTATAATCAATTCCCCCACACTTAAACCTTTGTACTCTTGGACAAAAACATTTAATTTCAATATGAACCAAGATCAACACCAATAACAATTAAAGAGTTATATAATTTCTTGGTAAGAATGAAATAATCCAACCAATGGTGTTAATGTTAAACAATATTCATAATCCAAATCAATGCAAAGAGATTAGCTTAATATGCAATCAACCAATGAAAGCAAACAAGTGATAAATCACTCATGAGATAATTGTGTTTGGCTCAACTCACATTATTGGATAACTTTCTCTCAAATCCACTTAATTCACATTTTACCATAGGCTTGTAACAACTCTACTATCTTTATTATAATCACAATTATGTAATGAATCATAAGGGCTTTTATAGGTTGTAATGATGGAAATAGGCCATATGGAATGAATTAAAGGTATGGTGAGAAACATTGCATACATAATTAATAACAAGTATCCAAAGTAACTCAATACATTCAATGTTAAAAATATCTTTGACACTTATATATTTGCTACTCACAAGATTTCAAGAGAATGCCTTATTCTTTTTTCTCCTTGTATATTTTCTTTTTCATTGTTTTTTTTCATATGTCTTTTCTCCTTTTTTTTCATTATTTTTTTTTGTTTCTTTTTCCTCTTTTTTCTTTTCCTCTTTCTCAATTTTTTTCTTTCTTTCTTTTCTATTATTTTTTTAAAACATATACATGGCATTCAATCATATACAAGATAGTAGCAATATTCAATGATGTTTCAAAGCACCAAATGGAATTGAGATACTATGGAAGTCTAACTAAAATGTGCATGATTTGTCACTTGCCATAATGATGAATGGAAGGAAGTGAAGGCTCAAAGAAAGAGCGTACAAAATGGATGTCGATAATGATAGTTTGTGTTTGGGAGATCTTAGGTATGAATATGAATGCCTCAATCACTTTTATCACATAAATATAATGTAATTAGACTAAGAGTAGAGACAAGTTCTGAAGAATGAAAAATTAAGTGGATAATCACACAACAATGAAATTTAGGCTCAAAGGTCCTTCCAACAAGGGTTTAATCTCTCATACTTACTCACGCTAGTCAATTAGACACTAGCTAATCGCAAAGCATTAATCAAAATACTCAAATTGTCAACTCTAAGAACAACCATTAATCAAAGCATTTCATTCAATCATGAAAAAGCATAACTCCAAATTGTTTTAGTGAAAATCATTTTCCTAATTTTCTAAAATATAGAGTTGCAAAAATTCAAGTGTGGGTCAAGTGGGGTTTAAAAATTCAAAAAATTTGACATAAAATCTTCTAATGAAGCTTAAGATCAATCCCTTTTTTTGTTTTTTTTTAAAACCACATTTTTTTTAAATAAAGCTCAAATGACCACAATTTTTTCAATAAAGCTCAAATGACTCATAGATAACCAATGACAGACCAATCCCTCCCCCACACTTAAATTATGCATTGTCCTCAATGCAAAACTCAAGAGCAAGGGAAAAAATAAGAGAGCCAAGCCTAATGGGGTGAAAAAAATTCTACTTTTCTACTTGTTTATGTCCCTCCCCAACACTTATCTTACTCAATCAACAATCAAGCTCAAGAAATTAGGAAGAAAAATAAGTGAGGAAAGAGACAACATTTGTTAGAATATCTTAAGGCACTTATGGAAGAAATTTTCATCTTAAAAAAGAAGCATGCTTTTATTTCTAGAAACACGTTCTCTCATATTGAATTTCCTTAGTAGAAGTGGCTTGGGATCAATAGGAACTAAACTCACCAAGTAACCTTACAACCAAGAAAATCAATATCGCTCCCACCAATAGAAGTCAAACAAACAGTCAATTTTTCAAAATCATCTTGCAAAATAGAAGGTGTGGAATCCAACTTAGTGTTGGCGTACATCACATCATTATTGCAAGCACAAGAGGTGGAAGGATAAATAGTGCAAGAAATATAATAATTTTTGAAATCATCACCACCTAAAATTGTTGAAGATTTAAAACAATTATTTTGCTTTTCTACATCAGGTGGCAAATCACAAGATAGTACTTGTTGGAAAGATTCGTCCACATATATAACATTATCAATCAAAATTTCAAAATTTTTAGCACCAACAAGACTATAAGGAAGTGATTCAAGAGGAATTTTATGCATTTAGGAGTCAAGGCGATGATCTTTTACACTCACATCAACATTAGCATCCATGCAAGGTTCAACATTTTTACAATGCTCATGCTTACAATCGTTAATGGTACAAGAGGATGCATCATGATCAACGGTAGAATCAACCACTTTACTAAATGCTTTCTTTCGAAACTCAACAAGCAAGTGGCATTTTTCATAATAACAATATACACATATTTGATATTTCTCACAAGAGCATGAAATTATATCATTCAATTTATCACAATCACCCCTAGTACCATGAAGAGAAGTATTTGCAGCAATTAAAACATCACATAAAGAATTAAGAGCACATTCATCCACAAGTAAAATCGAGTCACTACTGTTAGAATCAGTGATTTAAGCAATTGAATTTTCAAATAATTAAGGGGAGTCACATAATTTCTTCATCCACCTCATAATCACTCAATTTTTCCACATCATCTAGAGTAGTTGGAAGGTCTACTTCTACAAGGATATGATCAATACTAAATGGTAAGAAAGACTCCTCATTGTTTTCTGCTTGTTGCCCTAATTCTTGTGATGGCATGGATATTGATGAATTGTCCGAAAAATTATTCTTCAACGCTTGTACTTGCTGAGTAAGGCGCTCAAGTTCTATTTCCAGTTGATCACTCTCTTTCTCATTTTGTTCCAATTTGTGGATAATAAAGTCCATTTGTGATCACCGCTCATTTGTGATATAAGTCATTTGATCTTGGAGCTCTTGAATCATTTCACAAAATGAAGATTTTTGGTCTAGCACACTTGGTTGGGAATGAGGTCCATTGTATGGCTCAAAAGTTGGATATAGGGACTCATGAGGTGGACGACATGGTTGGAAAGTGGATTGGAATGAAATAGGAGGTTGGTGGTATGGTATGTGGTAGTATGATGGAGGATCAGAATATGGGTTATATGGTGGAGATGAAGGCTCACAGTATGGTCGAAAAGGTAAATATGGTTGGTGATAAGGTTGTAATGAATGTTGTTGGTAAGGTTCATAGTACAGGTGGTAGAATGGACCATTACATCTTTGACCAATTGGACTTCTATCTTGAATTTCCAAATTGGCTTGAAGTAGACTCAATGTATGTTAAATAGAATCAATGGATTGAGAGAGAAAATCATTCCTTCCGGTTGAGCCTTTTCAAAATAATGAGATTGAAATGGTGAATTATTTGACAATCCGAACCACTTTTTGAATTCTCTAATCAATAAAAGATAAGATCTAGTTGCTGTTGCACCAAATCATACCCTTGAGATATTGTATCATCCATCCTGATGTGGTTTCCTTCAAAAGAATGAGAATTGAGAGGTAAATCTCGATCACCGTGAAACCAAGCCATACAAATGTAAAACAATAAATTCCCAATGAATCACAATAAAGCTATCTAACTATAAACTATAAAAACTAAGAAAAAATAAGCAAAAAATGCAATGAATTAACTTGGAGACATGGTGAATTTGAAAAAAGGAGCTCAATCTCATATCAATTTTAAACCAAACAGTACCACACAGAAGATACTAAGTTAAGACAATGAATAATGCAATGAATGCTATGCAAGCTATTTAAATGGACAAATCCTAAATTATATGCAATGAAAAACCAAAAATGCAAAACTAACAAGCTACACACAAGAAACCCCTTGTCAAAAAATGAATTTGACAATTAGATTACCTAAGAAGCCAATTACTTAGCTCCCCGGCAATGGCGCCATTTGATGAGGACTTTTTGTGTGTTAGCATTGGGGTCCACAATAAAAAATAAACTAAAGATTGCGTATAGGCAAACCTAGGATCGTTCTCTCTTCTCACGGCACTGAAGCTGCTTCTTGCCACTGTAGCTCACGGCAATTCCCACTCTCAGCTAAAGGTTGCAGCTCTGCTCATAGCTCATGATCCTTTCCTTCTTATACTAGTTTAGTCATCAACAACCAATTCTCGTCCCACCTGTTCATTTATGAAATTACCACACAATACAACTACGGGGTAGAACAAGCACAAACTGGTTAACGAACACTCAACCTTTATTTAAGTATAGAATGGTTGGTCACATGCTATTGTTGTTACACCAATGGCACATAATCATCTTCAAAGGACATCTGAATACATGCAATGGTGCTAGCAACATATGAGATGATGGATTCAACCAACTACTAGCAATACTGGTTGCGCGGTTAGTTTTTCGTTTTCTTCCCATCAATACATGCTTTTTTCTTCATATCAAATGTATTATAACCATGTATGTTATTATTCATTTCAGTCTAACATATCATAGGAGTTATACAGGCTAACAATCAATACTCATGAGACATGCTCGGATTGTATTGATTATTGAGATAGAGTTGCTCAAGACTAAAGAAACATCCTACTTGCGCTTAGAGAGCAACAATTTAACGTTAGTCCTCAACCTGCTCCTCTAACAAGTTAGTTGCCTCGGCCACAAATTCCTCATGAAAGACTAAGCAAGCATTGTCGCTGTTACTTGTCTACCCAACCTCTAGCTGCGAATGAAAATGTTAGAATCCCTAAGAAAGAGGTCCAAATTTCATACATCCTCATTACATATCATCGTCATCGTCATATCATTATCAAACACTTTACATCCCACCTAATCCGCATCAATTTCAGCCATTCACGTCTTTACTTGATAATTATGCAATATTCTTGGCTGAATACAATGCTTCTACTTTTGAGTGTGGTGGGCCGTCACATTCATCATTTGCCACTCCTAAACAGTCCGCTAGTTTAAATGAATTACCGTGGTTTGATTTAAATGCATCAACTACACAGATTAATGAGACACTTCAACCTAAACAAATTAATGCCCAACAACAACAATGACAATGATGACCATGGTGTACGCGGACGAGAACTAGATGTGGTACAGGAAGTCACTATTTATAGGGTTGTTTTATTTTATTTGTTTTTATTCTCATTTTGTAATAATTATTTATATCATTATGTAATTATTATTATTATTATTATTATTATGAACTCATAATTATACAGTCATACATACAATCATTATATGATAAAAATCATTACTAATAATAATTACAATTATTTTTGGGTTAGGATTGTCGAGTGATATTTTCATCTACCATTGAGCAAAAGTCATGCCCATAAGTTGTTGAGGAGGTGGACTTCTACCAAAGCATAAGTCGTTCAGCATGTGAACGACTTCCATGACCCGCGGACTCTCTCTCCTCCCTTTCACACTAATCGTTCTTAACAAGAACGATTTGCATAAATCGTTCAACTTAAGAATGATTTTGTGTGTAGTATGATGGTAATTATTTTTGTTTATATAGCATTTTGGTTTTTTTTACTGTTCATCATATTTTAATAAAAAAGCCACAATGTTATGTCCTCAATTCCTGTCTACGCAACTATATAGACATACATATATTTATATATAGATGGGCAAATACGTGCCAATCCAGTCTAAATTTCTATGACCCAGCTTGTCATATTTTTGTGGGTTGGATTGTTGTCTGAATGGGGGTGTTTATTTACCCTTCAAAAGCCCTTTTTTTAAAGTTATATTTGCAAATCGAGACAAAATTTTTTTTACATATTTACCTCATAAAGCGTAAAAGCTATTCTCAAAAATTAATTCAAACAAATATTCAAATGAGTTGCTCCCTCCCTAATTGGTGTTGCTATCGCTAATACTCAAGTATTTCCATTTAACCTATTGTTGAAACGTTAGGATTAGGCGGTTTGGTATTTGACAAGCTATTGGTAACAGCTTCTCAAGTTTACGAACATTTTTATTTTACAAGATAATCGAGGGAATGCATTAGGCAATACTACGTTGGTAACTTTTCTTTTTGCCTCACACCATTTCTTTCGCTGCGAAAACAAAAGAAAGCTTTCATTTTTACATTCAAAATAGAGATTTGGAAAAATGGTTTTAATCAAAATTGATAGTGTTACTAAATCCAAAGTTACTTTCAAATTTTTTTCTCTTCGAGTGTTGTATATTTTTCAAACTCGGTCTGATTAGATAAGGTTATCAATTTAAAAATGCTTTGTTTTGGTGCTTAGGACAAATCAGAATGCATGATGGGAAGAGTGGGGGAAGGTGTAGTTTTGGTGGGGGGAAGTAAGTGGACGTGAATGGAAAGGAATATAAAAAGAGGAAGGAGGGAAGGGAATAGAAGTGATGAAGAAGGTGGCCACGTAGGCAATTTACCAGAAACAGCAAGAGGAAGAAGGAAGGTATGAACTGAGCCAGAACAGAGGGTGAGGGTGGTGGGGTTCACAAAAGGGCGTGTGGAATGTTTCAAGAGCAGCCAAACCCAACCCAAGTCCCAACCCATCCCTTTCATGAACACGAAGACCTACTCAGTCAACACAAACCTGAAATGAAAGTACACCCTTCCTGAAATATATGCATCATCTACTGTCACTGCCTCGAGCCTAAGCCCCGGGCAGCTTTGGAGCTCTGCAACTTGTTCTTCCCAACCCATTCCCATCCATTACCTAACCTAACACCGTCCAAAGCAACCATTGCAGTTATTTTACTCCCCGCAATTTGTCACAACTTTTCTTCTATACTGTAAACTGGGCGGGGCACCTTATAACAAGCACAGAAAAAATGACATGATCTAGAAAGAGTGATTAAATTGAAAATGAGACAAGATAAACTTGGCATGGGCGAATCAATAATTTAGAGCACAGCCTATAAGCAAAGCTCCTTCTTTGAATCTATAAGTCTAGGATCCGTTGGTTCTCTCTGCAACCCACACTGCCAGCTAGCAATGTACAGTGGCACACGTTTCTTAATCACAAATATTGCAATCCAACCCAATCAATTTGGCATTGCCAGTTCACAATCTTGGACAGATCCGCTAATTGATGCAAAATTAAAAATTTTATACTTGGATAGTTCTATGCTATATACAGAATGAATCTCTTCACTGAAAATGTTGGCCCAAATTAATTATTTTCTTCCCAAAATTGCTATTTCCAAATTCAATCTTCCATAACCCAAGCTCGGCTGCGCCTACTCGAGTTCCTACCGAATAGTGAGATCGAATGGCTACGAATTGTGCTGCTCATGGACTCGCGCTCAGAACCTGTTGATGAGGATGAGCCTGACCTTGACCGACGCCTCCCAAAGAAAGACAGGAAATTGCGAACAATTCTGCCAAAGCCGCGACTTTCTCTAACTCTGGTGCTTCTTGCAGCTCGGGCAACTGTTCTTGGAGCTCCGTTTGTATTGAGTCCACCGTCCATTTCTGTGTATACAACAGGGAAATGACTCTCGCCGGCTCTGCGACCCCCGGAGAACCTTCCGACCGCGAAGCCCCCGCCAGGTAACCTCCAAATCGTCAATCCTACCGTTTCGTCATCGATTTGACCCGACATTCTACTGTCTACAGTGTTTCGATCAGACGGCAGCTCGTGGCGGCAGACAGGGCATGAATTGCGCGTTGAAAGCCAAGGGAGGATGCATTCCGAGTGGTATATGTGTTTGCAGGGCATTTCACGCACCTCCGTACTGAGTTCGAACGCCTCCATGCACACCGCACAGTGGGCGTCGGAAGCCACATGGGTCTCATCAATAACGACCGTGGGCATCGACTGTATGGCTGCTTTGGAAGCGGGCGGGTTCTCGGGACGCCCGAACCCATTCATTTCGATCTGGGCAAACTGCTCCAGAAGCCGTTCGAATCCTGACCCCAGCAAGAACTCAGACATAGCCGGCGGCAAGGGTCGAAGGCCGGAGCCGTCACCGTCATCGTAGTACAGCTCGAAGCTACTTTCCTCCTGGTCCCCACCGTCAACGGGTCCACGGAGAACAATAACAGGGTTAAAAGGAGATCTGTTGCCGGCGTTGCGGCGTCTTCGGCGGAACCCTTGCCTGCTGAAGTCGTAGGCAGTAGGGGCTGAATCGGGGATGATAGGAGGAGGAAAGGGGCTGAGGTGATGATGATCGGAGGGAGGGTGGTTGTGGATCTCTTCAACGAAGCCGCTCTGGCAGTAAGGACACGCGACATCTTCCCGATCTAAGAGGCGAACGAAGCGGGTGCAGCTGTAGCACCAGTAGGAGGACGGTGGGGCAGCCACGTCGGAGTTCATCATCGGTGCTTCTGGAGGAGATCCAGAGTTGACTGGGGAGAGGAGATGATGGGGGTTAAGAGGAGCAGGAGGGAGGAGCGGGGTTATAAGGGACAGAGGAACGTGAAAGAGGAATTGAAGAAAGAAACGTTTGCGTGTGTCCCACGCGGTTATAATGGAAAATACTTGGAAATTTCTGGCCCTCCGAAATTACATTAATTAATGGCACGATTAACAGATGAGGTTAAGAATTTAGACCCGAGACCGAGAGTTCCTCCTACTAGTCAGTCCCATACGAGGGGCGCGTGTGAGGTGACCTGCACCCCCGGTTGCCAATAAAATATACTCCCTCCCTCCTCCGATAGTATTAATTTTTAGCATGATTAGTAGAGTGGTAAGTTTTTTATCGTATTTAATATTTTAATTATTCTTAAGCATCCTCTAAAATAAAAACATGACTTGAATGATATATAGAGCGTATGTATGATGTATGAAGAATTGTAATTAAAAAAGCAGGTAGAGAAATACGGGATCCTCTGGCAGCCGTGGGCCGTAAATCTTAATTTAGGAAGACCAGGACTAGAAAGTTTCTGAAATTAAAAAACCAAAGTGAGAGAGAGAGAGAGAAGAATAAGAAAAAAAGGGAATTATTGACCGCGTGGATTCAAGGGTAGGGAAGGGACGCCGAGTTTGAAATTCAAATAGGGCCCTGAGAGAGAGAGAGAGAGAGAGAGAGAGAAGATTCCTTAAACGAGGCAGCAGTCCATCGGCCCATATCCCCCCCCCCCTCTTTAACAAAAACATCTGCATTTTCATTTTTTCCCCTAAAAAATATTTAGTGCCTCCACTGTCTATTTTCCTCACTTCCTCTCTATTTAATTATTCTGCTATTGAATTAAATTTTAATAGTTTAATTTTAGTCTGTAAAAATAATATAATCATTTATTATTTAGTATAACAATAATATTCTTGATTTAATATAAAATTTCAACCAATAAAAATGAATTTAATAATAAAAAATTAAGTGAAGAAAAAAGGCCGGTGATACAACCTTTTTCTAAAATTGTGAAGACAGGATCCAAATAATAATGGTCACAGTAGAGCTAGAGCTGTCAATAACAGGTTCCATAAATTCAATGAGTCATAGTTGATTATACTATAATGAAATTTCGAAATCATTAATCATGGAATTTATGGCTTGTTTCCTTACTTCATTTAGAACTGTGCTTTTTAATGCTGGGATTATTCATTGACCAAGTTATGGATTAACTCGTCTGATTAAAAAAATACCAGTATCACTAATCAATAATCATCAATATCAATAATCAATAATCAATAATCAATAATCAGTAATATATTACTATGATGTCGGTGTCACTATTAATTCAAAGTGCGTGTTATTTTAGAATTAAGGTTTTGAAAGCAAGAAATAATTAAGAGGAAACCAAACAAGCGGTAACTCATTTGGTTTGGTAAAACTGTAAAAGGACAGAGAGAGAGAAGCAAAAGCCAAAAGCGTCGGAAACAGAAGAGGGGTGATTTTGTCAATGCGGCCAATTGTTGGGTTACTCTCTCTCGTGTTCGCCTCTGCGCCACGATGCTTGTTATTGCATTTGGATCTATATTTTATAAATACACATTTACCAGTTTAGATTTAAAATATTTAACTAATAATCTTTAAAATTATTTGTTACAAAACTAAAAAATAAGATGCTATCTCTGTTATAAATTTTATACGTATTAAAGTACTTTAAAAAGGTAAGGTAAAAAAACTTATGGACGCACGTCTTGAAAATGCTTGGATGGTTCTAATCAAAATAACTTTTTTAAGATGTGAAGTACTTAAAAGAATATAATTAATGTAATATTAACATAAAGCATAAGTGTTTCGGGCAAAAAAACAAACATGAGGCATAGCATAAGTTGCACACAGCTGGGCGTATTTCACTATTTTGGTTCTTTGTGCATTTCTCAGTCATTATTACTTCAACAATCAGAATTGATTTTCATAAGCTTATTTATTTAGTGTTTGTTTGAGTAGGATGTAAAAAAAAACAATTTTATGCTCCAAAACATGCGGCAAAATTGTATAAGCACTTTTTTTATGCCATACTATTAGAGTGCTTATATAACACTTTAATGGAAGAAAAATATCCAAATGTTTCAAAAAGCTCCATAATCCTTTTTTTTTTCTAAAATCATAGCTTGGGGGTTTAAAATCATAATTTAGAAAAAGTTTTTTTTTTAACATTTTCTCTCTCATATCTCTTCTGTTTTCTCTTTTCTCTTTTTTATCTTTCTTTTTTTTTCCTCTTTTCCTTATATGCAATTTTACCAAAGTTAATGTTTTTTTGCCTATTTGACAATAAAAAACTATTCATTTTATTAAAATCAAATTTTCAAATAATCTATTTTCTTCAAAATTTATTATTTAAAATCATTTTTATAATTTTTTTAAATAAATTATTCTTAAAAGGCTATTTCAAATACTGTGACTGACCCTAAAACCGTGGTTTAGGGAAAAGCGCCCTTTTTCCTTTTTGTAGTTGGTGGGGTCATCGTTATGGATAACATTTAATTCCTGCCCAAAATGCCCTCTCCTTTTTTACCTTCATTCTCCTCTCTCTTTCCTTCTATTTTTTGGTAATTGAACATGAAAAAAAGGTTATTCCGAAAATAATGGGTTAATATAGTCTTTGGATCTCAAGTCTATTTTCTCTTTAGTTTTGATCTTTTAAATTTTATTGAGTTATAGAGATTAATGTTTAAAATAAAATAAAATTTAAGGAATCAAAATTTCTTATTTAAAACTTAAGGGTGTATTTGGCAGGTGGGAAATAGAGGGAAAGGGAGGGGAGGGAAAATTCTTCTGAGGTGGATTTTAGAAAGTTGGCGATGTAGGGTTATAAAATTTTAATAAAGACAATATTCAAAGTTAAAGAGCAAGAAAAATTAATTCAAAACTTGTAACCCCACTTTTTCAAATTTTTTAAATTTAACTTATAAAAATTTACCCTTCCCTCCCTTCCCTTCAAAATCCTTTGTACCAACAGCCTGTAAGAGACCAAAACTAAAACGATGGTAAATTTGAAGAACTGAAAATTGTATTAACGTGAAAAAAAAATATATCAAAGCACTATTATTTTATAACTATCACTTTTTTCACCTGATATATTTTTCTCAAAATCTATTATTTAAAATTACTTTTATAATTTTTTTCCTCTCAAAGAAGCTATTTTCTAAAAACTAATCCAAACATACCCTTAAACAATTTTTTTAGTCGTTCCACAAACCGTGGTTTTGGTTTATCAGAATAGTTGAATTTTGGACAATTGAGAGAGTCTTTGGAATTTTTTTTTTTTTTGGTTGGTCAAAACCATGGTTTACAAGTCAGAATTGATTATTTTGAGGCATCCCAACTAGAGGCTGGTGTGGCATGTACGTGCGGTGGGTAAAATACTAAAATGCTAGTTTCTCTCTTTCTTTTTCTTGGGGCATTGTGTTTGAATGCTGAACATGGATCTACTCGTACCTCAACCCCTCCACGAATCAAACATATTGACATGGATCATTTTTTAATGAATAAAATTCACCCTAGCTTCTAATAAATATACTGGGAATTTGTATATAATCTTATCGACATTTTTAAGATGCATGGGTGACTCGTTATTTTTTTTTTTATAAATTCCTCTAGGCTAGTTGATCGTATTTGATTTATTAAAGATATCGAACGTTTGCTCAAATGATAATGGTTGAGGGGAATGAATGCGTGTGAAGATTAAAAGGGCTGCCATTTGTTTTATGCTTCTTCTTTTTTTAAAAAAAAAAATTGATTTTATAGGAAATGACAATATGTAGTTTGTGAAGAAGCAGAACAATTGGGACTTATTGGAAGAATTTACACGTTTTGAAGATTTCAAAAGAGGGTTGTTCCAGATCGTTATCCAGCATCATTAGAATAATGGGAGTTGGCATGAAATTAAATTAAAATAATGACTAAATAAATAACGAACCAGAGAAAGAGAAGAATGAATGTGATTGATTGCGTGGCATGAGTGTGACCGAAGCCATAGTTTAGCGGAGTCGTCCACAGATGACAGAACAAACTCTGCCTCCCCTCGTCTGACTTTCTCTTCAAGCCAGTTTACTACCAATATATATATAAATATAAATATATATATATATGCGCGCATATGCACTCACACTCATACTTGTAAATAAAAAAGATGGTCAAGGTGAAAAAATACACATGTGATTATTTTTTAGGAGTATTTAGCAATAAATACTTTTTTTTATGTACAAAAATAGACATGTGGTTATAAAATATAAGTAAAAATATATATGTGGTTATAAAATAGAAGGAAAAGTTATATTTGCCATTAAAGTCAAAATGTTGACCGCTAGATATAAGTTTTTTGATAATAGTGAGATCTAGATAGTAATTTAGTTTTGATTTATAATTTTGGAAGTTAGAAATCTCAAAATCAACTTGTAATGTGACAGGTTGGATGAAAAATCTGAAAACGCTTTGAGCTTAAAGTTAGACAAGATGAAGTAAAGTTATAGGTAATTAGTGGGTGGAAAATCTAAAGGTACTGTGAGCTAAAAATTGGGAAGGAAGAGGTAAAATTATGGGCAATTAATGGAATGACCATCATTATTTGAGAATTCTTAACTTCTAAAATTATAAATCAAAGCTAATTTACCATTCAAGTCATCAGTATTAATAAAAAAAACTTATATTTAACGGTCAAACATTTAACTATAACTACGAAGTGACTTTTACTCCCATTTACTTTTACAAAAAAAATACTTACTACTGAGCGCTCCTGAAAAATAATTACATGTGTATTTTTAAACCTTAACTCTAAAAAAATAACTATAAAAACATTTATGTATGTGTATTATTGGTCAAACCCGCGTCTACCAAAACGCAACAACTATTATCTACTCATCATCCGTCCCACACTACTAGTACATATATGTTCCTTTTCATACACCTGTTTTTTTTTCCCCTGAAAAAGAGAGTTAGGCGTCACAATTCACACTGTTTGTTTCTGTCAAGACTCCAGAGGCAAAAAAATCAAAACACGGACTTTGTAGTTTGTACCAACGAAAAAAAGTACCATTAATACAGTTAAAATCAAAAGAAGTTTAAAAAAAAAAACCAAGAAAGGCAGAGAGAGAGACATACTGTTCCGTATTATCCTCGATGTGCGAGGACAAGAACTAAAGAGGGAAAAATGGTCCGCTATTATCTCTCGGAGATGCTGGAGAAGATTTCGCACACTTGAGCTTTTGAAATCAGATTTGATTGTGCTGTGTCGATTTCCTTTCCTCCCTCCATTACCGTCGCAGCCTCCATATTTGTCGCCTATCAAGGTCATTAGATAAGAACTTGGATCCTTTGTTATCTTCTAGTAGTACAAGAATTTATAAAAGGAAAAATTGCATGGAGATGTAAGAGAAATAATGTTGGGAAAAACAAAGAGAGAAATAATGTTAGAATAATCTCTACTAATAAATTAGGAGTTATTATTGATAAATTGAAGAGGTATATTTTTAAGTTAGGGAGCTATTATAAAACTTATCAATAAATTATTTCTCTTTTTCATATTTAAATGTAATTCTCCCTTTTTAAAAAAAAAAGGAAAAATGGCAATAAAGTCATAAGAAACAAACATAAAAACTAAAAAATATCACTAATTTTATTCCTTACCAAAAAGTCATAAGGTCCTAAGAGAAAGTTAATACTCTAACTTAGTAGGCGAAATTGACAATTTAATAGGTCTAATTTACAATTTTGATAACGAGTTTTAATAACTCCGTTCCAACATTTTAACAATGTCCAGATGATAATTGTTAAAATATTTGAACGGAGTTATAAAAAATAGTTATCAAAGTTATAAATTGGGCTTACTAAGTTATCAATTTCACCTACTTAGTTGTTACATCACCTAAGTGATTGTTGTGAAAATGTTTGAACGGAGTTGTCAAAATTCGCCATCAAAGTTGTAAATTGGGCCTACTAAGTTGTCAATTCTGCCTACTCAGTTGTTACAACGCCCAGATAATAGTTGTCAAAATATTCAAACGAGGTTGTCAAAACTCGATATCAAAATTGTAAATTGGATCTACTCAATTGTCAATTCCACCTACTAAATTGTTAATTTTTCTCTTAGAACCTCTTGATAAGGGATAAAGAATTTGTGGGACTTTTTAGTAAATGTTGGAACGGAATTGTCAAAACTCGCTATCAAAGTTGTAAATTAGACCTACTAAGTTGTCAATTCCGCCTACTAAGTTGTTAATTTTTCTCTTCACACTTTTAGACTTTTTGGTAAGGAGATAAAATTGGTGGGACTTTTTAATAAATATATTTGTTCATTGGGGCTTTATTGCCATTTTCTAAAAAAAGCGGTAGTACAAACACAAACTACTATTGGGAGGTACAAAGGCAAACGGAAATAGTAGTATGTGTTTATTTTCCATATGGTCTTTTGATGAGTTTTGTGCTAACAATGAGACACGATTGCTCTAGGGAGGCTTGCTTTTTTTAGTGAAAAGGAACTGTATTACATATGTAAAAGCAAGTACATCTCTTAGGCATTGGGTTCGATTGCTCAAAGTAGATCCTTTGCCTGGTTTGTATTGTTAACTAGGTTATGAACTGAAATTAAAATACTATTACAAGTAGGGATCTCTCTTGTAAATATATGTCCATTTCTGCCATCCCACAACTTCCAACATAGTGTGCTAAAGAATAGCCTCCATTGAAGAGTGTTTTGTCTGGGGTTCATGTTGTGATTAAACCATTCTGTGAAGCAGCCATTGAACCAGGTTGGAGCATTTTGTGGTGCGATAACCTTCAACCAGCATTGTCGGGCAATAGGGCATTCTCTAAGGATATGGCTTAAGTCCTCAATCAATGCTTGGCATAAGGTGCATATGGCATCAATAGCTATCCTACGTCTCATTCGTCAGCATTGGAGAGAAGCCGATTCTTCATCACAAGCCATAGGAATGACCGTATTCTCTAGATCCTAGGCCATTTCCAAGCCCAGCTCTATCGTTTGTCCCTAGTTAAGCAGTCTAGCTCCTATTTTGCCATATATGCAGAAGCTACTGTGAATGTCCTGTTTCGAGTGAGGTTCCAATAACATTTGTCATCACCCTTTGGTGACGTGGGGGGTTGTCAAGGCAATCTGCAAGTTGAGCTTCAGAGGCAAAAGGCGCTGAAAACAGGGTCATTTCCATTCTCTATCGTGGTCAACATACTGGCAGAGTAGTTGGTTGAGGTCAGCTTCTAGAACATCCGCATATGTTAAATACTTCAAGGGGCCCATATCTCCTACCCAGTCATCTTCCCAAAAGCGTACTGTGTTGCCATTTTGTGGTTCCCAAGCTATACTTAGTTCAGCCTGTTGCCAAACTTTGGCTATGCTTTGCCAAACATGCGATGCATTTTTAATTTTGAATTCATGCCTCT
>JBAGKO010000014.1:21254478-21267362 GCA_037177275.1 Acacia concinna
AATAACGGCGTTAACGTCATTAACGGCGGTGGTGCCAGACGCCCCCTTTTTAAGAGTTTATGTATATTTTTGTCCTTAAAAAAGTTTATAGTGCCAGACGTCCTTTAGAAGAAAGTTAATGGTGTCAAGCACCCCTTTGCCCTTATTTTTAATATGTATACTATCATTCCATATCTTATTTAGGATCCATGCTTGTTACTCCCAACACAAATATCTTACATAGGATTCAAATTCAACTTGCACAGCTAAATCAATGTGGCAAAATACTTATTATGTTGAAGAAATAAATGAAAATAAGAAGAGAGGCTGAGTGCGCAGCTGCACGCCTGCCCATCACCTTTAATTTCTTATATTTTAGTAATGTCCTAAATAAGGGACTTTACATTAAAGAGGTCACATGAAATCGCATAATTGCAGTAAAGTTTCTATTAACAACCTCATGAGCTGCATTAACAACTCTATAAACTTTACTGTAAATACTCGATTTCACAGGACCTCTTTGACATAAAGTTCTTTATTTGGGACTTCACTGCAATTTTCCCTATTTTATTTTTATTTTAAAAGTTATTGTGTTTTATACTTTTATGGAGAAAAACAAATTACTGCTGTACAATTTTACTTCAGCCGAACACTACTATATACGCCAAAAATAAAGGATAACATTATAGTCCGTAGTTAAAAATGAATATACTATCTGAATAAAAAGAAACAGAGTATGTTCTCTGATTAACGTGATTGTATTTTAATGTAATACACTACTTTCATTGATCAAAATGACGAAAGGAATCAGCTTAGGATATAAAAGTAAAGGCAAGCAATCAGCCAATGAAGGTAAATGGGAAGGCTAAGGAAGCTAGAATTCTAGTTCATGGAAAGGTCTCGAAGGGCGATGATAGTGCTTAATCGTCTTGGTCTTCGTCGTCAATAATCTTTTGGCCAAATCCTTTAGGTCCAGCCCTCACTCTCAGCTTCTTCTTCTTCTGCTTCTGCTTGCCGGCAGCTTCTTCCTTCTCGAATTTATCTTTCTCTCTCTTCTGCAGGAAATCCGTGACCCCTAAATAGATCACCTGCACAAGAAAAGGCCGTCCCAGGATGAGAATTGGGGAATTGAAAGGAGATAAGAGGATGAAGTGTTTACCCCGAGAGTGAGAATGGAGAGACCAATGAAGGCGACGAAGAGAAGAGCGGAGATGACGGAGGAGACGCCATCATCAGAATCGGCGGCGGTGACAATGTCCTGGGCCGTTTGAACCACGGTGGTTTCAGAGGGCACAGCACGTAGAGGAGCGGCACGAATTGAGCGGAGTTTGAAGTTGGGAACATAAATTGAAAGGGAAGGATGAGCGAGAAATAAGGGTGGGCGAGAGGGGAGAGTTGCAGAGAGATGGAAGGGAGGGGGAGAGGTGAAAATTGGGGGAGAGAAGGATGATAATGTGGGAACCATAGCTCAACTGCTCGCAATCGCAACCCTTTCCCCATTCCCCTGCGGCACACCTTTTTGTGGACTTTTGCTCCCTTTTATGGGTTGTTGGGCTTTCTGCCCAGTCCGGCCTCACTTCCCTTCCATCATGTCCAATTTTCTCCATTTAACAATAACACCTTGATTATTACTATTTCATTTATGTCAATTTGAGACTGTAGCCTTTCAATTTTTTTTTGAGGCTGTATACTTTTAATCGTATACTCCTCCTCCTACATAAAATATAAGAATCAAGAAATGATAGTTAAAATTAATAGGTTTTCCATAAATTCAAAAAAAAAAAAGTCTAACTTACCCATATTAAATTTGATCTTGAAATTGATAAAAAATGCATTGAGTCATATTTAAACGTTAACTAAATGAAAAAAAGTGACAAATTAGCATCAATTACTCTCAATGACTTATATTATGGATTAAACCATCTATAAATAACTTGTATTGTGAATTGTAGGAAATACTTATTTGCGAACATTATCACCTATCAATAATAGATATCAGTTCGAATTTGAGAGTTAGATGGATATAATTGAATTTTATACGGCTAGACTAACTATGGGTTAATTATCATTTGTCAATAAATTTACTAAAAGCAAGCCTGAATATTATCCTCGAGAAACCCATAAATTTTTTTTTAAAAGTTTTTTTGCTTGCTTGGTGAAAAATCCAAACATGTGGGAAGTTGCTCCTTATGTGCCTGCCTGACCCGTGCATTTGGGGGTCATTAGCGTGTGCTGCTTTTCTTTGAGCTCCAAAAGTCGGCATGGCACGCCCTTGTCGTTTACATGTTTTGCCCCAGTAAACAAACATAATCTAAATTAAAATTGGGATGAAATGGAGATTAAGAATAAATATTTAGTACTACGAATAGTGGTGAAGAAGAAGTGAGGAAACGGTAAACAGTCACAGTCACAGTAACAGTAACACTCTGGGCTTTTCGGGTTGGGTGACGAGGGAGAAGTTGATTGGAGGGGTACAGTTGGCAGGGAAGCGAATCTTGAATGGAGGGACTCAACTCTCAAGAACCAAAAAAATAAGGCGCAATGAATGAAGGAGGAGGAAATAGATATTTAGAAGATCTAAAATATCTGGCTAAGCCCTCCACCTCGGCAACCATCCATGAACATTAGGATATTTCACTTTTCCGGCCCACTCATGACCTTTCTAAACAAAAGTGAAAAAGTGCATAATTTATATTACAAATTACAATCCCCTCTCTCTCTCTCTCTCTCTCTCTCTCTCTCTACACTGCCTTCCCTTTCCCGTTTCCCAAACACAGTCACCCGCCCCGGATCCTCACAAATATCTTGCCTCAATTTCATTTCATTTGCTTCTTCACCCGCCTTTGATTTGATCCCATATCTAACAATCTTTTCCATACCACATGACTTCATCCTCACCAATCCGTATCTCCGACGCCCAATCTTGATTTACCCCTCTAAACTTGTCTTTCTATAAATGGGAGAGGAGGTCAGGATGACCGATTACGACGGCGCTGTCCCCGATGATGATGAGAGAGTCCTCGAGTGGGAGCTGGGCCTCCCCGCTCTCGACGATCTCACTCCCCTCTCTCAGCCACTGATCCCACCGGAGCTCGCCTCCGCCTTCCGCATCATGCCGGAGCCCCGTCGGACTTCCTTCGACGTTAATCGTGCCTCCCAGAATACTCTCACCTGTCTTCGCGGCGCGGGCTCTCAGGCCTTTTCCTCCAGTAATTTCAAGTCGCTCAACGACGACGGCTGTCCGGACCCCATCGTGGTGGAGGCCGACGATGACGCCGATCAACAAGGGTCGGGGTCCGATTCCCGGAAACTCAGGAAGATCGATTGCACCGAAGAAGCTGATTCGGCTCTGCGGACTGAAAATTCGACGGACGATCCGTCTGCCCGGACCTTAAAGCGGCCTCGGCTCGTGTGGTCTGCGCAGTTACACAGGCGCTTTGTGGATGTGGTGGCTCACCTGGGAATCAAGAACGCCGTGCCGAAGACGATTATGCAATTGATGAACGTCGAAGGATTGACCCGAGAAAATGTCGCCAGCCATCTTCAGAAGTATCGGCTTTACTTGAAGAGGATGCAGGGTTTGTCCAACGAGGGTCCTTCATCGTCGGACCAGCTCTTTGCCTCCACTCCGGTGCCGCAGAGCTTACACGATTCTGGTGGGAGCGGGAACTCTCATGGAAACGGGCATCTTCCGGTCCCGTTTCCGATGCTATATCCACCGCCAATGATGCCCATGCCTGTTATTGGAATGCCCCATGGTCAGGGGCATCCGCATGCTCACATGGGAATGCCAATGGCCAATCATGGGTTCGACTCACATCCATATAATGTGATGCAGCAAAGGGACTGGTCTGGCAATAAATTTGCTTCGGTTGTATCAGAGCCTCACGTCACTACTAACGATAAATGAGCTTTCAATTCAGAAATTTGTCAACAGCTCAATAACGGTGAGCATCGTTTGATTTTTCTCTATTTTTTCTCATCAATCTCGTCCGTCTATCTGACCTTGTGGTTTGAGAGAGTATAAATGGAACCGATCAGGAATTTCGTAACAATTGTCTAATTCACCTGGAACAATAATGCAGTTAGTAATATTCAATTCTAATCTAGTAACATGTTCAGCTTATCTTTCCTTAAATGACATATCAGTTGAACATCATTTGCAAGTGAAAAATCGAAGTGGCTTGTAGAAAATCTGGCTTCCACAACAAATATTCAGAACTGAGAACCGCATAGAGATAAAAGTCATTGGTCATATGGCCTAAAGTAATGCCCCTTTCAGGTACATATGGTTACAGCTACTCGGTCTCGTCTTAGACTCAATAGATGGCTATAAGAGACTCTGTATGTGATATATCGAAGCAGAGCGTACAACAAATCGTGTTTCTCATTTCTATATCGCTATAGCCGGCTTATGATTATAAAGCAGGATGTGCAACGAGCAGGTTCTATTATACTGTTGTTCATTACAATCTGGAGAGAGAGTGCACGATTAAGCGATGAACTTAGAGGAAATTATCACTGGGTCACTGTGTGTCTTTTTCCAAGCTTTGTTCTGCTTAAATCAGCTAATCGAGCTCACTGGAGTGATGAATGATGAACTAATTTGATGTTGTCATCAGTTCCAAAGACTTTCTTTTTGTGATTTACTATTTCTATGTTATACGATGGGATTGTTTTTTGTTCAATGTATTGGACATTTGGTTCTATAGAGCTTCATGTGACACATTTATTTATTTATTGTTACAGACATAGATACGGATATCTTTTGCATTTACGTCACCACTTGCCTGATTTTGCAACATTATTATCTGTCTTCCCAATTAATAAAACTGATTTTGCCGTCAGGCTTCACGCTTTTGTGGCTGCAGAAAAATGATGCATGTTATGCTTATTATTTTGTAGATTCAAAAGTTTAACCAATGGGCATCATTTGGAAGTATGGGATGCAGCTCTATGGGCAGCTCTGGATTTCATTCACATGCATTCTTAAAGAAGCAAAATTGCAGGCTCCGAAGCCAAATACGAGTCTGAGTTATTTATGTACTGTTTCAGCATATTCACGGACCTTTTCTTGACAAACGTATCTCGTAATTGTAGGAGATTTCTGGAATGATGCTTCTGGTATACCTAGATCACAGCAGCTTCTGAAGTACATTCTTAAATCTTAACTGGTTCTCCGATTCAATAGTGTTACTATGTTTTGTGTTTCCTGAATTTGTTAACTCTCTTTTTCAGCACAAATGCAAAATTGAAATAAGAGAAGGACTGAGCAAAAGTTTTTTTTTTTTTTTTGTGGGGTCAAGTACTGAGCAAAAGTTAGCAAACCTTAACTCGTAGCTCCTCATATTATTATTCCAGTCGAAATATGTGTTCCCTTCGCTCTTTGGAATAATTCAGTTAGGTGGTGGTGTGGATTCATTTTATATCCGGAGTGCACTTTGTTGTTCGTGGGTCTGTATATAGGGGTACATGAGCTCTAAGGACACAAATGTTAACTTTCACCCTACGGTATAAATGCAGACCATTGTGTATCTTGCTGAATCATATTCATCTACGTTTTCTTCAATTGCTGATGTATATGTCTTAACCTAAGCGGTGTTGGAGGGAAGCAGCAGAAAGTAAGGCTCTAATTGTTAGTAGGGAAGTTGACCTTGAAGAGTCTCAAAATTCGACTGACCAAACTTTTAATTACAAAAAAAAAAAAAGAGCAATAGAAGCTGGGTGGTTTGGAGAGAGATCAAAGGTGATTGAGGAAGGGATGAAAGAGAAAAGCACTTAATGAGCGTGTTGTATTTTAAAGAATGATGTAGGGTTTGGAGATAAGGCCCAAGCAAATGGCCAGCATTATTATAATCAGGGGATTAGGTTTGTGGGTTAAATTATGGAGAGAAGCTTCTGGGTTCCGGCAATATATTATAGAGTATGGTGGCTGGACCATTAATCCTTTTGTTTTCTTTTGGAACTAGAAATAGTTTGGTTAAAATCGAAGAAATACATTATGATAATAATAATTACGTAGTCAGTCGTGGTTATACGAAAAGATAGGCCCCAAATGACAGTTTATTAAAAACAGACAACCAATTTCTAGAGGGTGCTGATTAATTAATGGCAGACGGGGTAATTTAAAATAGGCAAGTTGGAAATAAGGCATCAGATGAGATGTGTAAAATATATATATATATATATTTAATTTGAATTATATGAGAGTAGATATGACCAGTTTAAATTTTATTATTATTTTTTAAGAAAAAATTAGGTTGACCATTTTTTTTTTTTTGGGGTGATGCCTGGGGCTCAAAAATAGATCAAACAGAGAAAAGGGGAAAAAGAAGTAAACTAACACGTAATGTGCATAGGGCGGTAGCATCAATTAAATCATCAGGCATTAGAAATAGATCCAGATCTATAACCTGCATCGGATGTGTAATTGAGATTGAGATGAACAGAGAAAAAAGAAATGAAGGGAAGTGGTGATTAGGCATTATGAAGCAAACGTGTCCATGGCCCTTTTGCTGTCAGTTTCTATCTTCAATTTGCCAAATCCCACTTCCCAACATATTCTTACGTTGTGGGGCTCTCTTATTTAATTTTAGCCCCTTATCTCAAATCAAATGTATACTCTTTCTTATAATGACGTCCTCATAAGCCCCCTCAGGGCATGCTCGGAAATACAGTCGATTTTATAAAATATATGTCTTATATTTAAAAACGAAGAAGAAGAGAGTATTTAACTCACAAGACATTCTTACGTCATCATTTATTTTATAACTAAACTGGAATCCACAATGAACATGCACTTTTGATATAAGAAATGAAATTAGGTTATGTGAATGAAATTTTGGCACTTAGGTTTACAATAGAGAAACACATATAGTCATCTTAAAGTCCACCGCACATTTTATTTTTGGCAGGATTTCAACGGTAAGAACAAAACATAAATAAGTTGGAAGAGTGAGAGGAGGGGAGACCAGGTCAAATTACTATTTCATGAAAGCCTTAATGGTGTGAGGTTTAGGAGGAATGAAACAAAATGGGTAAAGCCCACGAGTCGATCTCTTCATCATTCATCACTGCATTAACTCCGGATCCATCCCCTTGCCTCCAATGTCTTCATTCTTAACAATTACTATATCTCATTACCTTCTCTCTCAAGAGCTTCTCTTCTTTTCTCAATCTCATCGCAAAAATGGCTCAACTCCGCACACAGGATCCTGCTGATACTTGCAAATCTCACGCTCCTACCGTCCAACAAGTCCTTCGAGGTAATATTCTCTGCTCCCAACAGCTTTATGTTAATTTAGTTAGAATTATTCCTCACGACAGCTTTATGTTACCAACATAGGAGCAGAAGCCTCTAATGGCCACCATCACAAGAAATCAGTTCTCACTAAAGTCAAAGAGAAGGCCAAAAAATTGCGCCACACCCTCAGCAAGAAAAAGCACGACGATAACACCATTCCCATCCCCGTCGGAGATGAGAATGTCGACCAAGATACTGAATACCTCGGAGCTCCCAGTAATGTCATTCAATCACCTCTTTATTTCATATATGCATTGACGTGGGGAAAAAGATGGAGTAACATCAATAAAATATGTTTTCAACGCATTAATATCATGACTTGTTTCCTTCCTAACGTGGATTTCCCAACCATTTCAGTGTATGAGTCGGAGCTGGCCCCTGAACAATACAAGGAGAAAGCAAGAGAGCATCCAAGAGCAAATGAAATCTCTGAGAAGCATGTACTGCCAAGTTCTATCAAATCAGCAGTTGAAGGAGATCAAGAAGCGTCTACTAGTCCCACCAAGTCCAAGACAATAGCAGCTCATATTCCTGGTCCAAGCAAGACTAGTCCGGATTACACAGTAACCCATTCCTCCCCCTCAAAGTTTCGGGGTCTGTCGGTTGAACCCCCAGTGCGGGCATGTTCATCGGCCCCAACGACGTCCCGGAAAGTGTCTTCTCCAAAAACTCCCAGAGCCAAGACTGCCTCTAAAACTTTTCACGACAACTCGATGCCTCCGCATGCTTCATCAGCCCCGGCGACTCCACAAGGTTCTGCGCCTAATGGCTACAGAGACCAACTACGGGACAAGGGTATTTCAGTGAAAGAGTATTTGATGAATAAGTTTGAGCCAGGGGAGGATGATAGAGCTTTGTCTCAAGTGATATCTGAAGCAATGAGTCCTAGAAAAGCTCCTGGAGACAAAGGTGTGGTGGAGAAGTTCAGAGAAGCCGTCACTTCTTTGCTTCAAAATCATGAACCCTCACAATCTCTTGTCACACAAACTTCACCTGAAATTCCAGTATCTACCAACGCTTATGAGGGTATTCGACTTGTTCCTCTGATTCTCCACCCTTCTTTAATTTCTCTATATAGAATCCTTCGACATATATAGAATGCTTTCTTCCAATATCATGATATTTATTTTATGGAATAATTGCAGTTGATCGGGAGGAGGCCCGTGGCAGAATCCTTCAAGCCAACTGAAGGTCTACCTAAGATTTCTTTTCTGCATTTTTGTGTATGTATATTCAGTATTCTTTATTGGCATTTTTGAGGATGTATCAAATACTTAGATCCTAAAGATCATTCATTAATGTATCAAATAGTTATTACCATATGAAACTCTCATAGGTAATTTTTCTGCAATTCGGACGATTTCGACTACCATGATTACTGCGTATTAGAATAAACCTATACAACCCTTAACAAGCATGACAACCCTCCTGATCATCATCATGAATACTAAAATCAAGAGTCAACGGCCCCGAGCAATTTGAGTATATCTTTACATGCCACACTGTACAGAACATATCGTGACGTTACTCACCAAATGATCCTGCGTTGTAATTATCCAGTGGTAGTTTAAGCTGTCACTTCAAGATTTTGGATTCTATATCTTCTAGGCTTAGCCCTTTTGTCTCGGGGACAGAAAATACAATGAACAGGAGTGATAATAAAGCAATAGCACCAAAAAGGAGAAAAAGGTTCTCTGCTCCAAGAATCTCCTGCAGAATTAACGCAAGGCAATATAAGATAATGATAAACTAAACCCCAATAATGGCCAGGACAATATTAAAAATGATTGACAACAGATAAAGTAAAAAGAATTACGACATAAATACCAAACTAAAGAATGAGTAGACCTTTAATGGAGAGAATGCAAAGGTCACAATAGCATTTGAAGCAAAGTTGGCCAGCACTGCAAGACTGATCCCTCTGCCTCTTGTCCGAAGTGGGAAAATTTCTGAAACCATAAGCCAACTTATTGGCCCAAAGGATATCTACAAAACACGCGTACGCAATTGTTATGAATGTGAAGATTCTTTATTTGTTTTGTTTTATAAGAGGATAGCAGCAGTGCCAACGGCCAGAAGGATACCTGGTAGCAACCAACATAGAGAAGTAAGGCAACTACAGCAATAACTGGAAACCCCCCAAGAAATTTGTAATATGCCGATAAAAGAACCAGAGAAAGGGCCTACAAAACCAAGGAAAAGTTGAATAAAATTGCACAGGAATACTCCAAGAATCTTTCTTTTTGTTAAAAAAAAAAAAGCTGAGAATTTGTTATCTTAAATGAGAAAATAGGATACATACAATGCCACTGACACCTCCAATCAGGAGAGGTCTTCTCCCCAAATCATCGACTTTCAAGACAGCAATCCAAGTCATCAGTAACTATAGGAGTTGATAAATATTCCCTCCGGTCCTAATTATAAAGTCCAATAACTTTTTTTTGGAGAATCTTAAGAAAGTTAATTACATTACTTTGAAACATTAAAATTTATTATTTTTTCCTCGAACTATGTTATTTGACTTATTAACTAATATAAAAAATAATAAAACACAACATATGATATGATTAAGTAATGTAATTAGCTTTCTTAGAATTCTCCAAAAAAAAATCAATTAGACCTTATAATTAGAACCGGAAGAAGTAAGAAACAATGATCAGTGTCACATAGGAAGCACCAGTTCTAATTTTAGATGAAAACTGAAATGCTATACCTTGAATAAGCCAATAACAACTGAAACTTTTGTAGCATCAGACGCAGCCGAAAATCCAGCATTCTAATTTTAATAACAGAAGATAATTACAAGTGAACAAGATGGGAAGAGAACAAATTTAATTTCACACGAATGGGGGAATGAAGTTAGAGATAAAAGTACCTGAAGAATTGAACCTGCATAATATAGAACACTTGGTTGGCCTGTTATCTGTTTTGATAATCTAATCAGACAAACCACAAAAAGATTTCTCCACTTCCCCATAAATATCTCATGACTAAAAAAGACAATCAAAACAATAATTTAGTATAATCACACGCACCAACTGGAAGTACCTGTTGGAATACTACCAGACCCCCACCAATTATGAAGGCCTTTAGACTGGGCCCTTGAAACATCTCCAAGAAACTCCCCTCCCCCGATTTTTCTTCTTCATAGGCAGACTTTAATGAGACAAGGGTCTCCTCTACTTGCCTCTCAGAAACTTTGTCACCCAGCGGCCGGCCCCTTAATTTGCTCAGGGAAAATATTGCTTGTTCTTTCAACTCTTGAAATGAACCTTTCCCTTGAACTGCCCTGAGAAGCAACCACCGTGGAGATGAGGGAAGAAGCCACATTCCAAGCCCCATAAGCACAGCAATTGGAGCACTTATCCCATACATGAACCGCCATCCCCCAACTGTGTTAATCTGATAGCTTCCCAGAAAATAACCCAGCTGCAGAGACACATAGTCTCCAACTAAGTCAAGTCTGTGGTGAATAAAGTAAAGATAAAATAATCATATAATACCAGTATCCCCAGGACAATGAAGAGTTCTTTTAATGATACTAGGGTTCCACGGATTTGCGATGGGCAAGTTTCTGCAATATACAAAGGAGCACCATGCATGGCCTGTAATGCAATCTATTTGTAAGATTACAGAGTTATCAGCTATATTACAGAAAACACAAACAGGTTAAAGGAGCTCACCAAACCCATGCCTAGGCCATATAGTAACCTTCCAACTAAGAGGACATTAAGTTCTGGTGCATATGCAGTGATCGAACCTCCAAGCAAATATAAAAAGGCTGCAGCGATGAGTTCTCGCTTCCTCCCTAATGCCAGCCAATTCAACAGGAGGGATAAAAAAAAAAAAAAAGATGACCCCAACAGTAAACTTCAATTTCAGTATAAAATGAATGAACAAAGGAATTTACCAAGGAAATCAGCAACAGAAAAGGCAATAAGGGAGCCTAGAAGAGCTCCGTACAGGGAACCGCTGACCGATGGCAGAGATTAGAGTTAAAATTGTGACCAGGATAGACAATAACAAAATTTTCAGGACCATACAAGAAGTTTCCCAGCCATGAAGCTGAATTATACCACAAGTCCAAGCTGAATGGCAGAGAGATTGAACCATGATATGCCGCTGAGTTCAGGTGACTGTGAATACAAGAAACAAGGCAGCAAGAATAGGTTGCATGCTTCATACAAAAAGATAAAACCAAATGCAACAAAAATACAGCCATTGACAGATTCACCTGCAGTGAAATCGTAGCACCAGAGGTGGCTCCAATATCATACCCAAATAATAAGCCACCCAATGCAGGGAACAAGAACCTAAAATTTGGAAATGAGGCACTAATTAATTGAAATCAAAATGATAAGGGGCTTACATGTCACAAAATTTGCTACTTTTGATCACTACTATTGACACTATTTATTGTTTACAGGTCTCACTTGACTCTTTGCATGATTGACCTTTTTTACGCTGAAATTGGTTGATATTGTCCAAATAATAGAGGCATAATTCATACAAATCAGTAAGTCTTGCTTTAAAAGCAAAATTTTGGTTCTAAAGGAGCAATGCGCGAGTGAAATCAGGTTTCCCTGTGCGGTAACCGTGAAAAAGCCTTCGGAAGTGGCCAGGCTTCATATTTGTCTGAGTTTAACATGAGAGTGACATGCTCAGAATGAGGGAAGAGTGACAGAAACATACGGAAGAATTACAGAGGACCAAGAAAATTCTTCTCTGGTTGTTGCGTCAGATGCAAGCGACTCGGGTGGTTTCCCTGAAGAAAAATCCTTCTGCGCTCCAACCTGCCCAGAAGACAAAAGTGCATAGTCATATTTTAAAAAAAGAAAAAATCATGAAGCTTCGATAAGATTCTCAGCTTTGGGGTTCTCACGAAGAATCTGAGTCTTTGACCAGAGTGGGAAGGAAGAATCGGGTAATGGGCGCAGCTGGGCGTGAAATGATCTTTATATGATGAAGCAAGACGAGGACTAATAGGGGTGTAGGAAAATGGAGCTTTCGAACGCTTTGTTGTCCGGTGATGGAAAGAAAGGTTGATCAAATTGAGAGGGGGGTGAGTGGAGGCAGAGCAAGCCATACGATCTCCAAAGAAGGCAAGAATCAGTGGGTGGAATCAGTTGTTCGTCAGCTTTGATTTCATTATCTCTTTGTCTGCACTGCTTGGGGTCACTGGTTTCGTTAGTCAATTCCATTCTTTTCTTTTTTTTGAAAATTTATAATAAGATCCTAAATAAAGGACTTTACGTCAAATTAGTCCAGTGAAATCATGTATTTACAGTCAGGTCTCGGGTTGTTAATTGCGCTACTGGGATTGTTAATTACAACCTCACTCAGCAGCGCTATTAACAATTTCAAGGTTATTAATTGAGATTTGACAATAATAAATTTCTGAAACTTAAGACTTGACTGTAAATACGCGATTTCACATGACCTATTTAATATAAAGTTTTTTATTTAGAATCTCATTGTAAATTTCACTTCTTCTTCTTCTTCTTTTTTCAGTGTTATGCTAGTCTAGAGGTGGTAATATGAGTCAATCCAACAGGTTCGGGCCAGCCTGTCACGAGTTGGGCCCATATGGGTGCGGGAGATC
>JBAGKO010000014.1:21283866-21301725 GCA_037177275.1 Acacia concinna
TGAATGGAAACACCCAAAGTTGTCAATGGAAACACCCAAAGTTGTCAATGGAAACATCCTAAGTTGTCAATAGGGCCGCATAAAGTTGTTAATGGGGGAGGGGGAGAGGGAGAGAGAGAGTTATAGTTGTCAATAGGGGCACATGAAGTTGTCAATAGATGAAAGGGGGGGAGTGCGTTATAGTTATCAATAAAGCCACCCGAAGTTGTCAATGAGGGAGAGGGGGGGAGAGAGAGTGCGCTATAGTTGTCAATAGGGCCACCTGAAGTTATCAATGAAAACACCTAAAGTTGTCAATGGGGGATAGGGAAAGAGTGCACTGTAGTTGTTAATAAGGCCACCCAAAGTTGTCAATGGAAACACACGGATTTGTCAATAAGGCCACATGGAGTTGTCAATGGGGGAGAGGGGGAGAGAGAGAGAAAGAAGAGGGAGTTGACTGACGCGTATCAGTTAGTCATGTTAGAAGGGGGAAAGAGAAATATTATTTTATTAAGGTAATTAATTACAGAAAAGTCCTATGGGACTTTTTTGCAATTACGCGATTTTGTTGGACCATCTTGTCTTATATTCTCTTGGTTGGGACTAAAATTCAATTTTTCCTTAAGTTTGTGAGTAATATAATGCCTTGTTATCCAAAAAATCATGAACAATACGACTTGTTCAGCATATTTCAAATAATGTATGATTCACTTATGACATATCCTCTCTCTCTGTTTTTTTTTAGGAACATCATTCTTTTTAAACCTTTTTTGTCAAATCTTTTAAACTTTATTAAAAAAATAGAACATTTTTTATATGATAATGTCTATATACTATATGAAAAGTAGGGCTGTTTGGTATGAGGGGAGGGGAAATAAAAATTTTATAAGCTGCATTTAAGGAAATTGAAGAAATGGGATTATATAATCTTTTTTTTCCTGATAGTGGACCTTTAGTCCACGAACCCACCGAGTCCTGGTATTTGGCTATAATCTAAGCTCTCAGATCCGGTGAGCCCGTGAACCATTAGTCCAGGCGCTCCCAATCGAATAGACCCGAAAGGTAACCACCTATTTAAGGTGCCCCAGGAGAGAGAGCTCTTAACAGAAATTCTTTACACTTTCTGTTCTCTGGGATTGAACCCAGGAACAAATGAGTGTGACGCAAATGCCTACTCATATACGCCAACTTCTATTGGTGGATTATAGAATCTTAATAAAGAGAAAATGTAATATATAAAAGTATGAAAAATAATAAAAAAACTTTTTACCCCACTTTTCTAATTTTTTTAAAATTAAACTTATAATAATTTTTCCTCCCTCCCCTCTCCTCCAAATCCCCATACTAAATAGGCCCTTAACCATGCTTATTTTACTTGAAAAGGGGTTTGTTAATATTTTATATTTTAGGCACTCATCAAAAAACAAAATTTATATTTTAGGAGAAATTTTATCACCCCTGTATAGGCACTCAATATTAAACAACCGTAGAACTTCTTCAAATTTCGATGCATCTAGGACTAAACTGAAATTAAAATTTGCGGGTGAAAAAATAATTGTGCATTTACTTTACAAATCAAATATAACGATATGGAAATTTACATGTAAGAATTTACAAGTTGAATATGTGCATTTACAAAACACACGTAGAAATTTACTAGACTATTTTAGCTATATTCAAGACACAGGCATAAATGTCTTTTCGGCCAGACAGCTTAGTTCTAGTGCAGTCATAGGGTGCAGTGAATGTTCAGAAAATTTTGAGTGCTATTTGATATTCGTTGGATAAAAACAGAGAGAATACTATACTAAATCAGTTGTGTATTGACATGTATGTATCAGGTATGTATATATACGAACAGGAAGACAACCTAACACATACAATAGGCTTAGTAATAATGGCTATTGATTACTTCCTAATAATATTGATTTATTTCCTAATTCTAAACTTTATATTCTTAACACTTTCCCTATGAAAATCTCAATACTCTCCCTCAAGCTCATTTTGAGAAAAGAACGAGCAAATAGCTTCCATCAATAACCTATTTCTTCATAGCAAGATACTTAATTGATGAGCAAGTTTGAGCATACCCATAGAAATGCAACCAAATAAATGTAACAACGGGGACATTCAAACCAAAACGATCCAATAGCCTCACCCATAGCTTTTTTTTTTTGCCAACAAAGGAACTGATAGCATTAAAATAAAATCAGTTACAATGTCTGATAGGAACTATCCAAGCATAAATAAAAGAAAATAAACACCACAAACTAACTAACACATTAGAAATGCAAGATTTTAAAGATTATGCAAAAACAACCAAACATAACAGCAAAGTTGAGGCAGCTTCCACGCTCAAATTCAAATATGCTTGCAACTGGGCTAAAGGTCAAAATACCCAAGTTAAAGGGTGAGACCCTGCTAATAAAGCTTCAGCAATCCCTTTGGCAACTGAATTTGCTTCCCTAGGAACACATTTGTAAAAATGGTTCCTACCCAAATCCCTTTGAGCAATCAAATATTCAAGGAGAACAACGACAATCATCACATCAGAGTCAGCATAATCAAATAGAGAATTGAAAAAAGAACCACATCTCCAATACAAGGCCGGACAGTCATTCCATACACACTGATTAGGCACATGTTTAGCCAAGAAATGAACAGTGTTGATTAACTCACTGAACAGGCTCATGTTTCGCCAATAGTGATCAGTGCATACCTTCATTTTGAATAAGCCCAAAATGATGTTTTTCAATTTTCTATATATTGCACATTCCTTAATCCTTTGACCACTAAGATAGTTTACCCCCTTCCACGACTGGATACCTTCGGCCAAACAATACCACTACTTGAGGCCTCAGATATTCTGTTTATGGGACATAGGATAGCCATTTTTGCTCTTTCCCACTCACAACCCTTCCACACCAAAGCTAATAGGACAAAGTCACCATGGTTAATATAAATCGACCAATGATTCCCACTAACCAGCATAGAAAGATTATAAATTACACATACACACGAGTCTAACCAAGCCATATTAGGATCTAAATTTGTTGGCCAAATATTTAAAATTAACAAAAAAGGGTCCATCCTACTTATCTCAAATCTCAATCCTTAAGGGCCATAAGTAAGAAAAGTTTGAAACTTTACCAAGTGACTAACCTCATAAATAAAAAAATGCGTAATAGAAACCATTGAGTTCCTTTGTTCGGTTACCTTTAGATCTTGCACCAACTCTGACTTCTTTATATCGTCTAAAAAAACCCAAATTGCACTTCTGACTGGATTAATCGATGTCCTTTCTTCCTTTTGACCTCTTGGCGGTCCCTTTGATTGTTGATGTGTCTTGTGTTACAGCTTTGCCATAGATCTACCACCGGCAAAGGAAATCCTCTGCACCCACACCTTGAATCCTCCACCCAGCTTGACCTTACTCTAATGGGAAGTGAAGGCCACGACTTTAACCTATATAACACCTTTAATGGCTAAGGCGACACCCATTGGAGGTCTTCATCGGCGGCTATCTCTGAAAACTGAAGCTTGGTCGTTGCCATTCCACCATCCTCCCTATAACTCCCCATTCCACTTCCGCTGAACTCCACCCCACTTCGCACACCATCGGCCATGGCAAAAGAAGCAGGAGGTTCCGACGAAGATAATGAAGGGCTAAACCAAGAGGAAGGGGACATTTTTCCTCGCAGTAACATGCCACATCTTGACAAAAGCAAGACCCTGTGGAAGGGAGACAAAACCCTAGCAGAGGGAGACTTAACGCACGAGAAGGCGAAGCGAGAGTTGTGCCTGTGTTAACGTTTTGAGCAAATGGCTGTGTAGCCTCACCCGTAGCTAAACAGTAGGTCTCACCAGAGACCAAAATAACAAAACAATATCCTAAATGGGCAAAAAGTGGAACACAAAACAACTTCACGAATGGTAAAAAAACTAAAAGAACGTAATTATAATGACTCAAACAAATACTCTAAAATTCGAAAAAACTAATTGAAAACATGATCACGTAAGGAGACCGCTATAGATATTAAAACAAAGTCAGAGGACCCAATAGCGATGTTGGGACCATCACTTGCCTTACTCTCCAAATCAACTAAAACAAAAGCAAATCATGCTCCAGTAAACACACAATAACTCCTAGATGATACAAATCATATGAGAATAGATTTTGCTTAAACAAATAGTTTTGTTCTGAGAGTTTTAAATCTATTAATTTTGATCGTTAGTTGATCAAATATGTTGAATTAGTAGTTCACATGTCATCCAATTTATTTTTGTTAAATTGGAAATTTGTCTCATAAGTCTATTTATCATTTAATTCATCTTTTTTAAAAGTTCCGATATAAATTTTCACTTTAACAAAAATAAAGTGGATGACTTGTAAACTGCCAGCTCAATATATTTGGTGGTCAACTAGCGGTAAGGGCATAATTGCTCCCTTTCTGAATGTTTTAGGGCAAAATTGCCCTTTATGAAACTTTCAAGACAAAGTTGCGCCTTTACCCTAATGTCTATACAATACACATAGTAATGATACCTATTGTTCACTTTGTTAATAATACTGATTTATGTCTTAAGTTTAAACTTTCTATTCTTAACAATATTAAATGGCTACATAGGGTGCAAAATTGCACCCCTATATTCTATTTAGATATCCTTTTGGTCTTAATTCTAATTCAATTGATTTTTTTAAGAGATCAAGGAGTATTAATTATCTACTTAATTATATCAAATGTTGTATATCTTTATATTATATACATAAATTAGTATATAAATTAGGTAAAATAATTTTATAAAAAATAATAAATTTTGGTACTTTTAAGTAATTTAATTATATTTCTATTTTTTTTTAAATCAGGTGGCAGCTAGTATATTTTGTTGACAACATTTTATCCCTGCATGTTCCGTTTATGTACTGATATGGGATGATGATAATGATAAGAAATTATGATGCCTAACTGAGAGCCCAAGCCAGCACAGAGGAGTACAATTTGCTTCCAAGGGCAAAAGTGGAACTTACCTGCCGAGGATGAATCTGATGAATTAGGGCACACCCCTTGCGACTTCGCGTAGTTCAGAGCAGCCAGCAGAGTCCGAAGGCTGAACCTAACTACGGCTCTGAGGGGAAGCGCTCTTTTGCAACCGCCCTATAGGAGTTGGTTTCAGCGTCTTTACACCGTCTCTATCTTCCCTTTTTTATCTCTGCATCTCCACCTGTTCATGCACATGGCGTAGAACCAGAGCGCTGCTTCGGATTTCCACTTCCTTCGCATATTCATTTCTTTTCATAATCTCAGCTGCTCATTCTTTCTATCCGTTCAGAAGCTCTAGATATCAGAAAATGTCGGGCGGGTTCTTTAGAGTGAGTCTATATCCAATGTTTGAACCTTCAATTATTTAGATTTGGGATTGGGGTAATTTGCGTGAAGGGGACCCCGATTTTCGCCGTTGAAAACATTAACTTTAAGCCTTTTACTGAATTTACTCTGCAAGGATATGTGTTATGGGTGCTGATCACTTTGTTTAACCACATCTGCTGAATTCCGTATTCAGGGTACGTCTGCGGATCAAGACACTCGGTTTTCTAACAAGCAGGCGAAACTGCTTAAATCTCAGAAGTTCGCTCCTGAGCTGGACCACCTGGTATGTTCCTCTGACTAAGCTGTGTGTATTTATTGGTCAAATATTTGCAATTGTAAACTGCCTTTGAAATTTGTAAGAAAATAAATTGGGATGTGCAAGATCCTGATTAATCATGATATACGTCGTTCCTTCATTGCCTATTCATTTGTTGAATTTTGATTGGAAAAACTGGTTTAAGGTCGACATGACTAAGGTGAATATGGACGTAATAAAGCCTTGGATCACTATAAGGGTGACTGAACTTCTTGGGTTCGAGGATGAGGTGCTCATCAACTTCATTCATAGTCTTCTGGATGCGAAGGTTTGTTGTTTTACCTATTAGATTTGCATCAGATTGTTATTGTTCTTTAATTAAAATTGACTACCATCAATATACATTCGCCTTTTGCCCTTGCCCTTTCCCTTTCCTATTGATATTCGATGATGTTGGGAAATATGCACACTTGTGTGTTTGTCATGTCTACTGTTTTGATGCAGGAAGTAAACGGGAAGGAGGTCCAAATACAAATTACTGGATTTATGGAGAAGAACACAGGGAAGTTTATGAAAGAGCTTTGGTCACTTCTTCTCAGTGCACAGAAAAATGCCAGTGGTGTTCCACAGCAGTTCTTGGATGCCAAAGAAGAAGAACTTAGGAAGAAGAAGGTGCATTTCAATCTTGCTAATCACTTAGCTCTCTTGTATTTTTGTTTTTGACAATTTTCATTTCCTCTGACAAAGCTACTTCCCATGAATGGTTTAGGTTGAAAATGATAAAATAACAAGTGAACTTCAGAAGAAAAGAGATAAAGAAGGTAGAGATTTCTTGCAAGAGAGGGTGAAGAAGATGGTAATACTACTTTATTCATGCTGGGGTTGTGCTTCATAGAGCTGCATTTTTGGTTTTAACTACTGTTTATGTTTTCATGTTATTCAGCTAGCTTCTGCAATTATTTGGGTTCATGTCCTTTACCTCAAACTACTGTAGGACGGTGGATTTGATGCCAAGGATACTGATACTGCATCAGACCAAGTCTTGAAGCCCAGGGATTCAGCAGATCACGTTCAAGATGGAAAAGAAACTGAGAAAAGGAATGGTGTGAGATCACGGAAAAGGTAAATTGGATGATGTGTCTTTTATAAGCACTATTATGATGATAGCCAGTCAAATTTCGAAGAATGGACCGGGATGGAGTTTTGATCTCACTCATGGGTAGAATTGTGTTAGTATTAAGTTGTCATGTGAAGTCAATTTTCACTTGTTGATCACACTCATGTTGATTAAAACCATTTGCATTGATACCTGAATTTGTCAGGCTGAAATTTAAGTTGAATATCATGATTGCCTTTAACTGAAAAACGAGTATCATGGCGGGGAGAATCCTGGTGAATTCGACCCAGCATCTCAAAGTTTCTTATTGGGTTATGGATTACTAATTAGCCGTTACTTTGTAATAGGTATTCTAGATCTCCTCATTCACCAGCAGTTTCTGCTTCACCCAACCGGTAATGCTCTACAAAATTGTATTTTTTTAATATATTCATGTGTCTATGTTTGAAGCTCATAAATTGATGTTCCATGCTGGCAGAGACTTACCTTCTAGGTCAATGAGTAGATCATTTTCAAATTCCCGAAGTTATTCAGGGTATGCTTTTGAATTTGCTCGCCTAGGCTTGATTTATACATGTCACTTTTAGCTGTTAGAGGTCCTATTATGATATACACCTTGACCAGCTGGTGGGTGCTTGTTACTTTCCCTGCCTACTCCTTTCATGTAAACAGTCCTCAACCACATTAACAAGTGCATTCTTTTTGTTCCCAAAACAGGAGTACTTTTATGTCTTCTTATTTTTGGGTTCAAATTGTGTTAACAAGTTTGTTATACTATGACAGACAAAGGTCAAGAAGTACATCCAGGTTGCCAGAAGCACGTGGACGATCCATTTCTTCTGAGAGGATTCGTCGTTCACCACGAAGACAATCTATTTCTTCTCCTCGGAGGCATTCACCATGGCGGTCTCCTCGGAGAAGGTCATCTTATTCCAGGCGAAGATCTGGGTCTCGCTCACATTATAGGTCACCATCTTTGCGACGAAGAGTGCGTTCTCCATTTCGTCATAGGTCACCCTCTCCCCCAAGAAGACGCAGATCACCCTCTCCCCCAAGAAGACGCAGATCACCATCTCCTGTGAGAAGACGTAGATCACCCTCTCCTTTGGTATCACCCTCTCCAGTTAGAAGGCGCAGATCACCCTCTCCATTTAGAAGACGCAAGTCACCCTCTCCAGTTAGAAGACGCAGATCACCTTCTCTAGTGAGAAGACACAAGTCACCCTCTCCATTGCGTCATCGCAGATCACCATCACCCATCCAACGACGAAGGTCACCTCCTCTACGCAAAATGTCACCAAGACTTGTACGGCGAAGATCTCCTTCTCCCCTGCCATCCCTCTCCCCTGTACGAAGAAGGTATAGAAGTAGAACCCCACAACGCAGGTCTCCATCACCCGTGATGCGTAGATCTCCTGTTTCTGATCGTAAATGGTCTCCAAGTCCTTCCCCAAGGAGGTCTCTTTCTTCGGGTGAATGGAGTTCCAAGTCTCCTACACGACGTTCATGTCCATCACCTGTGAGGAGAAATGCTCCAAGGCGAGCAAGAAGTCCTATGCGATCTTCTGAAGGAAGGGTCAGGTATATTGATGCCTGGCATGATACTCGGATAATTTTGTTTTGTTTAGGATATGCATGATTTTTATGAGTAAAGCTGTTAAGTTGGAATGTCATATAACCATTTATACATTTCTCAAAGTATTATTGACCAAGAATATACCCATCTTACAGAACACAAGACAGATTGTCACCTGCTGCTCATCAATCCTCAAGTCCTGTTAGGAATGTTCAGAGAGATAAGGATTGCAACTTATTGCGTTATAAATCACAAGGTTCATTATCCACACCTGAGAAGTCTCCAACCAGGTCAGTATCGCCGCAAACAAGGAATAAGACTATCAGTGAAGACAGTAGGTAATTTCTTTGTTTCCTCAACCAATGTTGTAATCAGCTCAATCATTTGTACAATTGGGGTGTTTATGTGTACCTTGTTTTTGTCATATAGTCCACATGAGAGCCCTCTGAAGCCAAGAGGGGAGATGTTGACCCAAGAGCGAAGTTTGAGTCCTCCTCAGAAATCGAGAATCCAGAAGCCCAGGACTGATAGCCCAGAAACAAGTGAAGGAGAGGAAGAAACATACTCTTCTAGGTTTTAACATTAACTGGATATCTTCTGCTTGGTCTTGTTTGTTTGTAGTATAAGAATTCCTTTGTTCAATTGCCTTCTTACTGTTATTGCTTTATCATTTTCTCTGCGTTTGTAGAGAGACCAGGGATCACAAATCAAAGTCTTCACAAAGGAAAATGAAATATTTGTCCCCTGTCAGTGAGCAAAAAGTTTCACCTGCAAAGGCTCGTATTGAGGATAGACTCTCTCCTGAAAGGGCAGCAGGGCGTATGGGCTCCGAATCTCGGCGACATAATGATAATATTGGTTTGACCAAGAAAGGATGGGAAATAAAGAGGTAGTTTGATTGGCGTACTGCAGTAATTCTTACTAATTTGTCTCCCTTTCACAAATTTGTCTTATAGTGTAAAAAATTTCATGGCAGTGATAAATCTTCTGGAAGGGGTGCTGAAACTCCTACTCAACTTAAACCACCAATGTACAAGGAATCTATGTCTCGTGAGAAGCTTGTTGAACCATATGATGTGGATAGCAAGAAGTCTGGTGATAAGAACCCCTCTCATTTGAGTTTGTCCAAGGGTAGTGATAAGCATGGCAAATCAGAAGTTTCTCAGGTTAAACAGAGTGCTTCATATGATTCTGGTTCTGAAGAAAGTGGCAGGCATAGAAGAGAAGGAAGGGATAAGAGAAAGCACAAGAGATCTGAGAGAAAGGTTTCCTCAGATGAAGAATCCAGCTATGATTCTGAGATAGAGAACAGGAAAGAGGCTAAGAGAAGGAAAAAGGAGGAGAGGAAACTCCGGAAGGTGGAGAAGCGTCGAAGACGTGAGGAGAAACGGCGTAGAAAGGAAGTGCGGCGTGCAGAGAAGCTGAAAATGAAAAGCAAAACAGATGACTATACTTCAGAAGAGGATGGCGCTGATAGAATGGATTTTCATCGAAATGATAATGAAGAGACCCAATCTGATCAGAAGAAGCTTGAGATTGAATTACGAAATAAGGCTCTTGAATCACTTAAAGCAAAGAAGGGCTTGAATCACTAATTTTGTTGCTTTTCATTTTGAAGTTGTTATATCCTTTAAGACCTTGTTGAAAATTTACTGTTTACCTTCTTTAGGAAACTTGTGGCTTTTCAAATGTATCTGTTCTCTTATTAATTGGTAACTGTTTGATGTAGTCTACCTTTACTGCTGGCAGCGGAAATGGATAAATGAGGATTTCTGAGCAAATCTGTTGAGTGCAATATTGCCCGATTTTTCCTGGTAATGTTTTCCCATTGTTGGGGAATTTTATGTATTGCTTTTGCGGGTAGTCTATTTAAGGGTTTCTGGTTGCTTCATGCTGATTTTTGTTTTGTATTTTGTAGTTATATATAGTAAGTTATAAGTGTTGATTGATTTTGCTATTGAGACAATATATTACAGGGCCTTGTGAATATTATTAATAATGTTGGGACTGAATTGGCTTTCTGGTCAATTGGTAGATGAATTTAATGTCAACTCTAGATGATTTGGTGAGCAGATCATGTGCGGATTTACATTTTGAACTTCCATTCAGGTGAAGTGCTTCATTCTTTTACAACTTTTACAGGCTATTTTAAATAGAATTTGTCTTTAGATCAGTAATATGCTGTATTTATATAGGCAGTCCTTTCTCCCGTATATTGTTCAAAGCTCCATGTGAGGTTGACAGTGTCCTGGACTGTTTTCTGGAATTCTGCATGGTGTTATGATTCTTGGGGTTGATATATTTGTAAGATTTACTTAGACGTGTTGCCATGCATAGACTCAATGTTGTTTGTGTAAATTGCTTAACATCATTGTAGAATTTTGGCGGTTCATTTGCTTCATATTGAGTACTTGTTTTGACTTCCCTGCCTTGTTCCCACTCAAATGCCCTCCTCCCTTTATGTTTTCTCGCCTTTTGTTTTCAGTCTCTTGCTTCCATTCGTTAAATGCATCCAGCTCTTCTCCACATGTTAAGTGGGATTTACTGTTCATTTATGGTTCAAATCGCTTTGATAAAATAACTAGTGGGTCCAATGCATGCGTATGGTCGTATGGATTGTGAACAGTGCAGCTAATATCTACTATTTTAACAATGCAGACAAGTATAAATTCGTTCCAAATATTGTTGATTTTATGTTGACCATATGTTTAGGAACATGAGGATTCCGTTTTTTGAAAACCTTGTATTCCCGCATGGGCGAATCGGATCCATGATTTCAACGTTATGTTGACGGGAATGTTTATTTTTTCAAGGTGCATCTTCACTTTTTCTCCATTTACATGAAGGTCGCACGGTTTCCTTCGCAAATGAATAATAATTTACAAGTGAAATTGTGTACTCACCTTCCGGTCCGTGCTTCTATTGTTTTTGCCTAAACTCATTTGGCTGCCGAACGGTTAACTTCCATGCTTACCAAGAACGAAATGTTTCATCTTGCTAAAATGTTCCATCTTTGTGTGAACGTCCTTTCCATTCCATCCTTTTGAAGGAAATGTTCTTTGGTGTTTAGTTGGAAAAAAATGATGAGTGGTACGTGGGAGGACGTTCACATTTAAACCCAAAACCACCAAAGAGGCGTCAGCGTTTCACATTTGCGTAATTGCTTATGCTCCACAAGCACAGATTCTCATAATCGATAATGGGATTAACTCATCTGGGCATACGTGCGAAAAAACGATCTTGTGATCAAACTGTAAAATTGAAGGTATTGGTCTCATTTACTCAATTAGGCTTCACTTCTGGCCCGTAGTGTCAGTAGCCGTTGTTGAAATTCAAGTCATCTCGGTTAAGGTCTGTACAGGAAAAGGCGCGTATCAGCAAGTTGAAACTTCAAAATGAATTATAACATTCAAAATATCCATAGGAAAATGATGCTTAAATACCATTTAAATTTATAAAACTAAAAAAGGTTTGTTAATATTTTAAAAAGACATTTAAGGTACTATAATTAAATTGAGTTTTTCAAAATTGTTGATGTGAAAAGTGATCCAAAGACTAGTAAATTTCATTATTATTCTTGCAAATCGCATTAGTCAATTTACAAAAAATTCCCTCTCTGTTTTTTAAATTTGCCAATGTGAAAAGTGATCCACAAACTAGCGAATTCCATGACTATTCTTGCAAATTCCATTACTCAACTTGCGAAGATTCCCTCTCCTCTGTCACGGGCAAATTTCTCTCTCCTCTCTCACTATGCGTCAGTCAGTGTCAGATGAACTGTGTTGTTAAAGGGAGAGAGAAAAACAGAGACAAAAAAAACTAGTGAAATCCATTACTCTTATTGCAAATCTCATAATCATTTTGCGAAATCCTGCTACTGTTCACATCAGTGAATTTAAAAAAACTCAATTTGATCAAGATACTTTAGTGTCTTTTTAAAATGTTAGCAGAGCTTTTTGAGTTTTGCAATTTCAAATGGTATTTAATTGACATTTTCCCAATATCCATTTCATTAATATAAAGACTAAAGTCCACCTTTGACAATACGTGGCTCCTACCAACGTGCTAGCTCCCACACTAGTTTTTAGAAGAAAGCTCAAAGCTTTGCATGCATGAACAATTTTTTTTTAAAAAAAATAATATACGAAATCGAATAGGAAAATTACCTCCATACATGGAGCATTCAAGTGGTGGAATGTGTCGCTTATACACTCCACAAAAACACAGATTAACATTGACATGGGATTAAATCTCATCACAAGAACTTTTAAATAAGTAAAAATTTACCGAAATTTCAAATGAACTAAGAATCCAAGTAAGGCAAGCACTGTGCACACTATGTTGTTGTAAAGGCTAAATTCAGGCAGGATTTGTAAGGACGGATGAATTTTGGACTCCCTTTCGCTGATCGAACATACTATGTCCCCCGCTGAATAAAAATAGATACAATTTTTAACTACAACGGTGACAAAAAAAAAGAACAAAACTACAAAGTAAAAAGAAGAAAAATGAAAACAGAAAGTAAACTACAAAGCAGAAGAAAAGACACGATGAGGAGAGGACCCTACCTGCATTGGTATTGAGCTCGCTCTCATCATGAAGACTAAAGTCGTATTCTCCATTGATCAGCAGTAGATCAGTCTCTCTAGCATCGCATCTCACGAAATGCAGAATCAATAGGCTCCACACATCCATATTTTCTTACAGTCTTAGCCCTTGAACTTTCAACTCTTTGCGAAAATTGATCGTGACGGCCTTCAGCCATGGCTTGTTATTTTGCTGTGTGTGTTAATGTCTGAAATGAATTTGTTTAAAGCAACAATTTTCCCGATGATGGCAGAAGAGAAGCCTACTTGTACAAGTTCACCGGAAAGCTAAAGTAGCAGGGTGACTGCAGGTGCAGAGAAAGGAAACTTCCAAAAAGTGAATAACAAATCCCAGGCTGATTCGGCTTTAAGGCTGTATATCCACCACCTTCAGAATCAGACCTTTCATATTGTGAATCTCTTGGGTGCGTAACACCTCTTGTAAAGTTCTACGAATGTGATTGACAAAGATATTAATGCAATCCTTATGGCTCAATAATTTAAATAATAAAGAAGAAAGAATATTTTCCCCATACTATACGTACAATCTCTTAAAACTTGTACGTTTAGCAGAAATGGGGAGAGCAAATTCGGTTTAAGCTGCTGTACGTATATAATTCCTTACTGTTTGTTGACAGCCTGCAGGCTGCAGCTAATCATCAGGACGGGCTACAAATTAGATGGGCTTAATTTGGTGATTACAATCATGATTCGTTTTCAGGCATGTTACCTTGTCGCGTACGTTGTTGCCAATCATATAGTTCTTATCGAGAAATAAAAACGTTCATTAATTGGCTTTTAACAACGAAAGTAGTCATGCAGTTCCCGGATTTTATCGATCGAGGCTCTAATTCCATATATATGGAGTTTAATGAGGATTGGATTCAGCAACATGCATGGTATCCTTTCTTAGTTGTGAAGGCCTTGGTGCTAGGCTACTTCTAATTAATTTGATGTCTGAAAATCAGTTCTCAAGGTCTCCATGGAGGCTGAGATGAATTTTTTTCGACTCTCTCTTACTCTTGAAAATATGTAATTCTTCTCCTAATTAGTCTAATGAGTTTAAATGTTTGAATTTTTTTGTTATAAATTTTTTAATAGAATTAGAACAGAGAATAGAGAAAAATGAAAATGAATGAAAATAAAAAATAAACTTTATATATGTTTATACTTTCATCCCTCCACCCCAACCCCAAAAAGAAATTACCAGAATTTTATCGAAAGAAGTCTATTCTTTTTACAATTTGCCTTGATGTTGAATATTTCATTTGGAATACGGCATGCATGTAACAAATCGAAGTATAGAAAATATTGATTTAGTTTTATTGTACAAAAAATGGAGAAAACTTTCACAAGACAGCTGGTAAAAAGGAACTTGCAACTTAATTAAGGGCACCCAACTCACTCTTCATGGTGTAAACTAGGTACAACTTTGATCTCGCCTGCCAACCGTTTCCCTTACCCACTGAAAAGAAGGAAAATAACATACAAATTCAAACAACGAGTAGTAAGTACGTACATTAAAGTAAAATATAAAATCTGTAATAAATTGTACATGAATGATCCGATTCATTGCTTAAACTCCAAGCTATATACACAGGACTTACCATCTAGTTGATGCTAAGAAAATCAACGTTAAAAGTAAAATTGTGATATAATTGATTGTGCTGGAAAAAAAGGTACAAATATTTTCCAATACAAAACAAGAATGATCCGTTTTAAACAAAAGGGAGGACACTTATTGATGATGAAATTTAAAAATTGGGGGAAGAATCAAAGACGTGAAGATTTGTGCATTATTAATTGAGATCAAAAGAATTTTCGTGTAGCAGTGGTGGGAGAGGGTGGGTCAGGCCCTAGTCTGAGTTCAAGGTCTAAATCAGATAACGGACCCTTGATTTCTTCAGCAATTCCTTTATCATGAACAAGACCTGATTCCTCTGGCTTTTCTGTTTCTCCACTAGGTGATATCGATTCTGCAAATAAAGGAAGCTGCTTTACGTGAAGTTCAGAGGTTTCGTCGTCTCTGGTTCTGTCTGCTTCGACCTTACTGCATTGAACATCCAAAGATTCAGGCTGATGATGACGATGAGCTTGGTTGGAAGATTGCTTCAGTTTGGCTTTATCTTTCCTGTGAATGTTCATGTGTCCTCCCAATGCTTGGGCATTAGAGAATCCCCTTTTACAGAAGGTACACTCGTAAGACCTTGCCACTTGACTTGCTCCTTTCTCATCGCTGGCCTTTGTTTCTGACGATGATGTTGCCTTATCTTCAGACTCCATTATTAATCTCTCAAGCTCTTAATTTGAGGGAATGATGATGATGAAGCCAAGAGAGGTGGTCAACTGGGAACTTAGTGGATGTCAATATATACCAAGTATAATGGAGGAGAAAGCTAAGGCCTGCCTTCTTCTGGCTTGTAACTTGCTCAAGACGTTAGCTTCAGTTTTATCCAGCGATAAACAGTGATGAGACCTGCTGGTTGGTCATGCTTTTGGGGTCTTAAATTAGTTTAATATTACCTATGTTATATATGCTTTGACCTTGTTAATTAAGTTATGTCCCTGGGAATATATAGCTTGTTTATCTACTCAGCTTGTCCGTTTTAGAGATCTCTCCTCTTATCTCATCATCTCATCTCATTTCTTCACAACTCACTATCAAGAGTTTTATTGGGGCGTGTCTCTATATAGTCTATAGAGAAACAGACAGAGAAGACTCTAAAATATTTGATACTTGTCAAGAATAAGTCGCCAGTTGAAAACAAAGTCCAGCGAGAAATTTAAATATTGATGGGGAAAAAAAGAAGCAAGAATGATAATTTTGATTTGTTGGACGATATGATCAGATGTATTGGTTCGTATATATAAAGACGGAAAAGGTCATCTTAAGAATCACGAAATTCTTTAGACGATCCCATTGGGCTGCTATGAAAATTGAATAAACCATGGAATTAGGTAATATATAAAAAGGCCACAAATTTTAAAAACTTTAGAAAAGAATTTTCCAATGACCCCCCATACTTCAACTTACATAAGAAATTCATGGGGATACATATCCACTGTAAATGACTATAAAGGGAAGCTAAAGGTTAGTTTGTTATAAGACGGCAGTTGTCGTTAGTTGTTTTAATTAGATGAAATTATGATTCATATCAACATAGATCGAAACTTGAGTTCTGCTTCTGCATTATTGTACGTACACACATATGTATATATGCTTTGAACAAAATTTATATCAAGTTATTTAGGTCAAGTAGGTTCATAAAGTCAATTATAGTGTATCATATGTATGTTTTTTCTATATTAAATCATGTTTTGGGCCTTTGGGGTTAACGGTGTTAAATCATATTTTGGTTTAAGTGTTGACATAAAAAAATAATACACATGACACATTTTGATTAGCTTTATGAACCTACTTTACCTAAATAATTTGACATAAGTCTAGTCTATATGTTTTTCGGTTCCTATTCATATATATATATATATATTTCCTTTAATCATCCACGTAGATAGGGGAAGAAGAGAAGAGAAAATGGTGGAGATATTTAATGTTGGATGTCATGAAGGAAAAACAAAACAATCAATCTCATAAAGCCGTCCGCAACAACGAACTAGGTAGGAATAAATTAAATACACGAAAGAACCAAGCTTAATTACAGAGGTTGCAGCTGGAAAATTAAAGGAATAAATTAAATGGACCTTCATGTGCCAACCTGACATATTCACACACACCTACACGTATATATAGCATCCAGTTTCCCTGCCTATCCAAAGGATAGGTTGGAAGAGCTCTTTTTTATTTAGACAGTTCTGATTTAATTTATTTTTACTCTTTTATTTTTTAAAAAAGAAAATTATTTAAATGGATAAATAATCTAAAATAAAGATAATGTATTAAACTGTCTAGATGTAAAAGAGCTCGCCCTTCCTATTGAAGAAAAGGCTCCATAGCAACAACAAAAATATATATCCACGTGGAATCCACTGGTACCGATCGAGGGAATGGTGAGGTACGGAAGTATGATATGACGGTCCTATATTTATATATATATATATATATATATATATAAAATATCTACGTGCATGCATGCAAGGGAATATGGCAATCCCATATCTTTTTGAAACAAGTCAAACAACATCATCAGGCGCATACATATTCTTTTCATGCGTCAATAAATCTTGTCTTCTTTAGATGGTAATGTAATTTAGTTCCTAAGAGTGTGCATATCAGAAATATATCATCATAGACTCTAGCTAGTATTTAGCTTTCACAAAATTTGGTTTTTTTTTTAGGGGTGATAGTTTAATTGATTTGGGTTAAGATATAAATTTATAACCAAAGTGTACGTTTAGATGACAACAATTTTAACCCGTAACAATTAATGAAAAAGATTATGCTGACTTTGGTGTCAAAATAAATTTCAAAACTTGAGAAAATACAATGACGGTAGATAAGAGGAACATTATCTATTAAAAAAAAGGGAGAATTATATTTAAGTCACAATAAAGACAAATAATTAATTAACAAGTCTTATGATAACTTCCCAATTTATTAATATAACTCTTCAACTTATTAATGGTAGTTCATCACTTGTCAATAGAGACTTTTTTGATATTATTTCTCTCATTTAGAACCTACATGCAATTCTCAATAAGAAAAGAGGAACATTATCGATCGATTACACACACACACGATGTCATTACATTCATGAGAGGAGGAAGTATATGATGTTTGTGCAGTAAAAGGGAAAGCTCAGTGAAAGAGGGGGCTATGGTGATAATTGCGGTTTCTTCTGTTGGTGGTTTGGAGATCTTTGTTTTAGAGCGATATGTTTTAGACAAATTTACACCTTTTATCTTTGAAGGGCCTGTTTGATTGGAAGGAAGAGGGATGGGAAGAGAGGAAAGGGAAGGTAAAGAATTATCTCAATTTATCATTTCCCCCTACCCCTAATATATTAGTTTATATT
>JBAGKO010000014.1:21301825-21324727 GCA_037177275.1 Acacia concinna
ACTCTATGAGCCCCAGGGAGTTCATCTGACTTACTTTCATCCAGCAGTCTCCCCCTTATCAGCTAAAATTACTGGGAAAATTCTAGAAAATTTTTTACTCATCTAAAAATTCCAAAATTTTTCTCAAATCTCTATAAATATGACAATAGGATACCATTAAAATTTCAGGATTTTTGGACATCTAGAACTCCTAGAATAAATTTCTGATCGAAAATACATTATTCGGTAATTAGCCAATTCCAACAATTTTTGCTACTATCTCCAAACCACCTCCTGAGCTCAAAATAATTTTATAAATTCCCTCATAGATTATAATAATTTTCTTCAATCCCCATCCAGAATATTGAGGTCCCCATTTCTTTGGAAAAATTCATTTAAAGCCAAAAACCCATTCCGGCTAAAAATAATGAAAAATATTCAAAAATCCATTGAACATTTTTATAAACTTAGAACCTCATACCAAGTCTCACACATAGTTTTGGTTACTCTCCTCTATTTTCTGGGATTTTACGGGAATTTTCAGGACAACCAGACCTAATCGAAATTCAGTCGCAAACTTTGCCAAATTATTTCTTTTTACAAAAGGCCCTGCCTCTGATTTCACTTCAATTTTTGTGAAATCTCTCTCCCCCATACAGACTAAGGCCCTTAATGTATCCCAAATATCCCCTCTAGGCTTAGACAATGTCAAGGTATGACCCCCAACCTACCCTAACTACCTTATCTAGACCTAAACATTTTCAGGATGTTACAACGGTTAAGTGCAGTTAGCTCCTGGGGTCATAGTGGACCAGGTCATAGTAGACCAGACTGAGATTGGGTTGACTTGAAGTTGAGTGTAGTTAGCTCCCAAAGTAGTATGAGACCAAACCAAGCCTAACAATGATGTGAACCCATCTAGAGTACCTCTTATGAAGGTTAACGTCTGGGATGTTATATGATGCATATGGGATGCACAATCCTAGAATGGGTTGGAGGAAGAATGTCTCCTCAAGTTAGTCAGCTAGTATACGGAAAGAGTACCCCTGACTATTCCTATGGACATTTAATTGTCAGCTGGATCAAAGCTTAATTTGTCTTATAAAAAAAAAAGGAAAGAAGTTTAATGAGATGCTAAATGGGAGAAAGAGTGGATATCCTTGAGGTTGGACAAAACTCATAGGAAGGAGTTTGTATGGTCAAAAGATGGTGGATCAAAACTCTAATTAGATCAGAGAGGTTAGACAGACCTGGTGGCCCATATTCGGTAAGGGAGTTATGCCGATGTGAGATATGCCACTAGAGCTTGAAGTTGGAGACTATATGCTCCTTAGAGTTTCTCCAACTATAGGAGTCGGTCGATCCACAAAGGCGAGAAAGTTAACGCCTAAGTATGTTGGACCGATCTAGATTCTTTCCAGAGTAGGTCTAGTAGTGTACAAACTAGCCCAACCCCTGAATGTAAGCTAAATGTTAATGTCTTCCATGTTTCCCAATGAAGGGGTAACAACTAGATCTCTCACATATCATCAGGAATGATGATATGTGAGTAAGAAGACAACTTGTCTCTTGAGGTAAGGTGAGAGCGGATCGTGGATTATATTGTAAAAATATTAGGGAATAAAATGATTCTGATAGTGAGGTTGATCTAGAAGGGTGTTGCATAAGAAGAGGCAGTGTGGAAAATGGAAGATATGATGAGGAGTAGCTACTTATAAGTCTTCTCATAAGGTATGATGTAAATTTCAAGGGAAAATTTATTTTAAGGGGAGGAATGTAACATCCTGATATTTTTAACTACTTAGATGTGGTATTCTAGATGAGTAAATATAACACCTTACTTTTATCCCATTAGCTTTCCTTGAGGTGGCCTTTAAAACCATCGATGTGTCGAAACGACGGAATAGAGGAAATAAATTTCACAACATAATAACCAAAATAATCACCTTCTGTTAACTTATACAATGTCTAGAATGTATATAATTGCTATTGTTCATAAATATATGCCAAGAAACAGAAAACAGAAATGACTATAATCAAATTCGCTCCTTTTATCTACCTCCTGTAAATCCTTCACTTACATTGTGGGAGAGAGTAAGATTTCTAGAGAAACCTTAGTAGCAGAATCATACCGATAACAGTGTAATGCAATGCATGTCATGCTAAATGCAATGCCCATATTTCCCCTCTAGTGCCCTCTCTCTCGGCACCTATCGTGTACCGAGAGCATGCACGTGACTTTACTCTACTCAATAGCCAAAGCATATAATAGAGAGTCAAACGTCTCATACATACATACTAGCTCAAACAAAACACGACATACAAGCAATAAGCAAACAGTAGACAAACAGAGCAAAATAAGTTAAAGGTAGATATTCTAGCTACTAATAACCTCGTATAGTGTAGGTATGTTGTTCCTCTATTTTTGGCATTACTGTATACCCCTATCGGTGTACTACCCCTTCTTTTTCTGTACCCCTAGGGTCCAAGTTCCTTACTACCTGGATTGTCCCTTTCCCCTGCCTATATTGTGCCCTTTCCTTACTAGTATCCCTTTGTTGTCCATCCTGTGCAGCCCAGGTCCCTGCTACTAGCCTGTCCCCACTGCCCTGGCCGAGATAGTTGGGCAGTATCTCCCCTTAGATGTGCCCACTAGATCTCCCGACAGTTGGGCAGCACCTCCCCCATAGAAATCCTACTTTTGTCCGGGACTGTCGGACAACACCTCCCCTTAGGAAATGCTATCTTAGTCATGGATAGTCGGACAACACCTTCCCCTAGGAAAGGCTATCCTAGTTAGGAACAATTAGACAACACTTCACCTTAGGAAGGCTTGTTTTTGCCTAAATAGTTGGACAGAACCTCCCCTTAGGTTCACTATCTAGGCCTACCTAATTGGATAGAACTTCCCCCTAACTATTCTAAGAACTGCTAGAAAAATAAAGGAATTTAAAAGAGGGAGGGAACCGGAACTTACTTGGATCGAAGGCTGGTCAAGATTGCTTGAATTTTCACTGGAAGAGGCTTGCTTTAAGAGAGGGTGGGAGAGCACCAAGAGGAGATGGATCACGGTTTGAAGAGAATGAAGGGGGGTCTATTTATAGTTGAAGGGGAGGCGTCAAAATGCAAATATTTATTGGGCCTTTATGTGTAATTTTTCTAAAAAAAATTTCCCTTTTTTTAAAGTATCTCCTTCTACTCAATTCCACTTTTTCACATGCAAAAATCTGCCTCATTGGGAAAGCAAGGTTGGCGCCAACTTTGGGTGGGCCTCAAGGGTCCATCTGTCTCAAATTATACCGATAATTTCTACTATATCGTCCCAAAAATTGGAAAATTCTAAAAAATTCACAGAAACACCCTAAAAATACCAGGAGGCTATCATTAAAATTTTTGAATTTTTGAATATCTAAAACTTCCAAAATAAATTTTACCATAAAACCTTTTTTATTAGTATTTTATTGATTTTCAAGGGCTTTTGCTCACATAACTTGTTTTCTTTTTTAATTTTTACTGTATCAAAAATTCCCTAAATAATGTACTAATTTTCCCATATCTCAGTCTAGAACATTGATGTCCCAATATTTCTGATAATATCAATTTTTTGCCAAAACCCTTGTCCAGCCAAAATTTATGAAAATATTCAAAAATTCATAATAAATTCCTCGAACCTCGGAACAACATTCTAATTGCGCCATAATGTTCTAGACGCTCTCTACTATTTTCTGGGATTTTATGGAAAGTTTTGAAGTTCTAGTCCTATCCGTATTTTGTCTTGAAACTTTGTGGAAATTTTCATCTTTGCACAGAGGTCCTTCCCTATATTTTACTTTAATTGGTGTGAGATCTCTCATTCTTTTACAAACTAAGGCCCTTGGTTCACCCGGAATACCTTATCTAGGCCTCAAAAAGTATCAGGGTACAACCCTTAATCTACCCAAAAATACCCTTTTGGCCAAAATGCCATTTTTATGGCCTACCAAATATTTTGGGATGTTACAGTCATAGTACAAAAAACCAGACCGGCCGGTTCGACCAATTGGACAGGCAACCGGCCCCTGGTCTGATCTGGACTGATAAAAAACCAATCAACTGATTCGATTGGGTCAATGACTAGTCGAACCAGTCAAACCAACTAGTTTGAGCGGGAAAACCAGCCGGTCAAATCAGTTAACCTGGTTTTTATTAAAAAAAGAATATTACCTATTTATTTATGGAATTTTAAAAATATATCAATATATTGTCATTTATTTTATTATTATAAATTATACTTATATGTTTCTTTAATTTTCATACATATATATAGTGTTATTTTATCATTGTCAATTAAATTATAACATATTAATATGGTCGGTTCAACCTCCAGTTCGACTAGGTTGAACCCTTTGAACCCTGAACCTATGCCATGATCGGTTTGTTACTTGGTCCAATTTTTTGTACCTTGGTTACAGTAAAGGACCCTAGTCTGTAGAGAGCTGAGAGATCTCACTAGAATTGAAGTGAAATCTGAGGAAGGACATATGTGCAAAGAGAAAAAATTTTGCAAAGTTTTATGTCAAAATGAGGTCAGGTCTAAAAGCCTCAAAAATTCCCATAAAATATTATAGGGTGTTTAGAATAGTACAAAATGATCAAAATGATTTTTGGAAGTCCGAGGAATTTTTACTAAATTTTTTATATTTTTAATAATTTTTTGTAGAAATTAATTATATCAGATGTTTAGGTATCTCAATGTTTTGAACTGGGATTAGAAAAAATTAGTATATTATTTTAGAGGAATTCTAAAATAATTTAGAGGTTAGGGAGAACTCCAGAGATATTAACAAAAAATTGCTAAAATTGGTTAATAGCCGGTATAATGGACTTTTCAGAGGAAAATTTATTTTAAGAGTTCTAGAAGTCAACAGATCCTAAAAATTTTTATAGTAGCCTCCTGATATTTTTAAAGACTTTTGGAAAAGTTATGGGAATTTTTGGACGAGTATGAAATTTTCTAGAATTTTCCTAGTATTTTAGTCGATATGGGAGAAATTGTTAGAAGAAAATGAGTTAGAGGAGTTCCCTTAACCCCTAAGGAATGGCACCACCTTGTAGCATGAGGTTTCCAAAGGAGAATCTAGAACAGACATGTGTCAAGTGGAGAAAGGTGACACCTAAAAATTTTACAAAAATTACACCTAAAAACCCAAATAATTACCTCTAAGGACACAAAATCTCCAACTATAAATAGAGACCTCCCTCCTCCAAACCATGCTCACAAGGGTCTCTAAAGGTACCTTTGGTAGTTTTAAAGTGTGGTCATTCTAGAGGAACTTTGAGCGGCACTAACCTAGTCTTCAGAGTAAAGTTCTAGCGTAAGTCCTCTTTTAAATTCCTCTCTTTTCCATAGTTTTGGGGCATTTGTAAGAGAGGAATGTTGTCCAACAATGTCGGCTTAGGGCATTTTTAAAGGAGAAGTTTTGCACAACTATTCTGACTTGGGGATTTCTAAAGGGGAAATTATGCCCAATTGTTGTGGCCTAAATAACATTTCTAAAGGGGGAGTGCTGCTCAATTGTTTTGGCCTAGGTAACATTTCTAAGAGGGAAGTGATGTCTAATTGTTTTGGCTTAGATAGCATTTCCAAGGGAGAAATGCTGACCAACTAGTTCAGCCTAGGCATGGGAAAGAGAGTGTGAAATGGTTTTAGGACCCAAACAATGGGGAAAGACAAGAATGAGGTGTCTAGGCTTGGACCAACATCTTATTGATTACATAAGTTGTGCTACCAAGGGGTAAGGATAAGGGAGAGATGTGGTCTGACTATTGTGAAACCAGGGTCTTGAGTGTGAAAGGAAGAAGGTCTGTGGTATACTACTAGTGGCATACAATAATGCCTTTACATTGTGGTCTATTTAGACATTGCAGAGAAGTAAACTAGTGATCCAGGGACATCCAAAGCAGGAAGAACAAGACACCTACATTATGTAGGAGTACTCAGTAGCTAGAATATCTAACATTAACTCATGTTACTTTGCTTGTCTGTTGTTTATTGGATGCTTGTTTACTGTGTTATGATTGAGCTAGCATGTTATGTATGAGATGTACAACTCCATGATTATATGATTTGGCTATGTGATAGAAGTAGAGTCATGTGCATGCTCCCTATACGGGGTAAGTGCCGTGAGAGAAGGCATTAGAAGTGTAGTGTGAGCATCGCATAATAGCATAACCTATATCGCATTATATTGTTACTAGTTATAGATCGGTTATGCTACTAAAGTTTCCTTAGAAATCTTACCCTTTTCATAATGTAAGTGAAGGCTCAATAGGAGGCAAAGGAAAAGAGAAAGGCTAAGCGTATTTATTTATGCTTCCTAAAGTGCTTTTGGCTTGTATATACTTATAAATTTTGACACTGATGTATTGGATACTAGCTTGTATGCTACTGCAATAGTAATAATATAATACTTTCAATTGTGCTATGTGTCGTACGTCTATGACCTATGATATGATGGGGTGTGTATGTGGCAATAAAAGGAAAAAATTCTCTCCTAATTTTTCTGACCTTCAATCATAGCTAGTAGTTTCAAGGGCCACATTGAGATATGATAAAAGGTATAAAAATGAGGTGTTACATCATACCAATCAATCCTTAACCAACTATATAAACCATGGAATCAAGAATCACGACATTACAAGTTATAGCCAATAAATTCACCCAAAAAAAAAAAAAGAAATTATATTATAGCCAATAAACTTATAATGTGATTACTTCTTCAATCAATTGTAAAACATTATATCAATCATGAACATGCTCATTCAATAAACAATTTTCTAAGAATAACATTGACTAAATACTTGCACGTGTGTCTTTTTGATCCATCTATAAGATAGAGAGAGAAAAACTTTTTTTCTTAATTATAAGGCTTGCCCTTAACTTTTTTTATCACTAACTTTTCCTTTTACTCATTAAATATTGGCATTTGTTACTTAATTTTTGCAGCATGTATATGTAATTGGGGCACAATTGGAAATTAACAAATATTTAAACAATTAATGAGTTCCAAAGTCTTCATTGACTTCAGTAAAAGGTGTTGAAAATAATTTATAAATAAGTTCAAAATGGTGCATGCATACACAAATACCTATCTAATCTTATTTATAAGTCTTTTTTGAAGAAAATTATGGTCCTTATTATAAAGCAACTTTCAAAACAATAAATGAAATTTTTAAAATTTTGTCTCTATTAATTGAAATAAAAAATAATAATTTATTAATATTAACTCTTGGAATCATTCATAAATAATGGAAAATTTGAAAAATTAGCCTATAATTAATGAGTTAACTAACCCTCCTCAGTATGCGAGAGTTAGTTAATTAGGACTTATAAATAAGAATGGAGTGATGTTCTTAGGATGTACTATGAGTGTTTTATGTACATGACATGCATAATTAATGTCAAGGGTAACCCCTTTAATATGACCAGTAAACCAATGACCCTTCCTTTGATAAAATAAATAAACTAGCGACCTTGTACCAATTCCCAAGTCAGTCAATGGGTTTTTTTTAGCCCAAAATTCAATCAACGGTTTATTACCTGTCCTAAATGGTTTATTACCCAATTAATGTTAGTACGTGGGTGTGTATATCTTTATCCTTTAAGTTAGTCAATGGTTTATTGACGACATTTTTTTTGCATGAAAACTGTATACTGATTCAATACTCAAATAATTCAAAGGTTACATACAATCGTGAACACAACTCTTTGTCCACAACAAAATACCCAGTAAAAATTAAAACAAATCCCTTATCAACCACCGCCTTGCTCAATGAGGAGGTGGGGGTTGATCTAGAATGCAATAATTCCTAGACATGGCATGCGCATCTTTAGCTAATCTAGTTGCTATACTAATATGCTTCCTATTGAAAATATGAATTACAACTTTCCACTATCTAATAATTAAAAGGGAAATTTGCATTGAGGTCCCAAATAAGGGAATTTACATCAAAGTGGTCCTGAGATAGGAAAATATGACTGTCAAGTCCCAGGTATAAAGAATATATTATTGTCAAGTCCCAATTAACAACTCCGGAGTTGTTAATGGCGTTGCTGGGGTTGTTAATGACAACCTCAGCGCCATTAACAACTCTATGACCTTACAGTAATTTATTTCTATCTTAGGACCACTTTAACGTAAATTCCCTTATTTGGGACCTCACTGCAATTTTCCCTAATTAAAACCCGAGCTTCTTCTATAACATCTTGATACAGATGGTTAGGAATTTCTTTCCTACTAATTAGATTAACCGCTTCTATACACTTAGAAACCACTTTTACTTGCTTGTATCCCTTTGTCCAACATAGATGTAGTCCATAAATGATTCCTAGAATTTCATCTATGGCTATAGGTACTTTTGTAAGTTTACATATAAAGCCACCTAATTCATCGTGTGCTCCTTTGATTGCTCAATCTTCCGCATCCACATCTACCCGAGTTGAGAACTAAAGCATTTGTTCTAGTCTAACAAAACCATCTTCCACACCACTATCCTCTTGCTCATTCTTTTTATTGTAGTAAAACAAGAATTTGGATAGTAGATCTATCCTGGTCCAACATGCTCTGTAAAGACTCGGTTGGCCTTCATTGTGGTTCATATGTGTTTCTGTTTCAAATAATTGGTTGCACTAAGATACACATATGTCCTAATAGATATAGCCGCCACTTCACTCTTTTGGTACTTTCTATCCTTGCTTCATGTTTTAAATTCTAAAAAATTCATTCCTTACCATTAAGACCAGTAAAGACATCCTAGTATGTTGGATGAACCATCTGTCTCCATCTTCTATTCACATTGCAACATCCCTTAAGAAGGTGAATGGTGTCTTCCTCTTGTTCACAGTTTAATAAGCACCTTGCATCCTCACTAATTCCTCTTTTCATTTCAAGTTACGTCATATGATGATAGAGGTACAAGTGGCATCTTACACGGTGTGCAACAAGGCACCAAAGTTGGCACCCAAAGGGATGAGAAGGCACAACATGGCAGCTTATGTGGCATCCACAATAAACAATATGCAGACTATATCATCATGTTCGGGGCCTAACAAGCCTTCCAAGGTTTTCAAGGAGGCCATCAAGTTTTGAAAATACTTACAAGGAGGTGAACATGGATCATTGCTTGGGTGATAACACATAGACTTACATGTGTGGCACATGACGTGACATGTGATAGGGCACCTCCAAAGCCACTATGGCATGTACATCATTGGTTATGCACACTTGGATATTAGGAAAGGCAAAATTGCGTTGTAAGAGTCTAAAATGAGTATTTATATTCAATTTCCACATTTTTAAAGGCACAATACAATTATATGTGCATGAAGGAGTCTAATGGAGTTCCAATAATTCAAATCATGGCTCAAATGCAATGTGTAATGGATCATGGGAGTTCCAGAATGTGATTCAACCATATTCAAGCCCAAATAGATGTCTAAAAGGCCCATATATGGTTATGAACTTGAATAGGATCATGGAGATCCATTTGGAAGGTCCAAGAAGCTTCAAGAAGAATGAAGATTAGTTCATTTAGTTTCCTATTTTGTATTGATTGATTCTTGAAGGCAAATAGTTGCCTATTTTATATTATATCAATTACCAGAGTCAAATAAGGTCTATCTCATTAATAATGTGATCATCTAGGTTGTGTGTGTCATTTAGATTATTTTATCTTGGCTAACAAGTTAGAATATTCTAGAAGATCTTTTAGTTTTTCTATTTTTATTGTATTTTGTACCTATTTTTGTTGTATTTTATTTATCTAGTGTTTTAGGCTCAAGTAGCTTATGTTGGGCTTTTGAGCTTGGATTATCAACTATGGTTTTCATATTAGGGTTTTTTTAAGAGTCTTATCTTATAAATACTCTATTATGTAATCTTTTTAAGAAGAAGAATATCATATGATAAGAACTTTATTATTCGAGAATTTAATTTCTCGTGTGAACTTTACTCGCATCATTGTATTCTTGTAAGAATACTTTGGTTATATCAAGGACTGGTCATTCTTATGATGTCTTTATATCTAGGGTTGTAAGAGATATATTCTCTTAAGGTCCTACCTTTGATCATCCGTCCCATACGTGTTTCTAAACTTGTTTCTAGCTAGTCCGTCCCCACGTATCATATCAGTTGGTATTAGAGCTTCAAGTTTGCTAGAATTCAAGTTATATCTTTTTTTTTATCTTGTTTCCACCTTCTTTTCCTTTTTGTTTTCCCATTCTCTCCCTCTCCTTCTTCTACCCATTCTATTTGTGTTGCTTGTTACTTAGTAAAAAAAAAAAAGAAGTGGTTGTACTGAATGAAAAAAAGAGAAGGAAAAAAGTCCCAAAAAAAAGGAAAAAAGGTGTGATATTGTTTTGCATAAAAAAGGGAGCAAAAAATAGAGAGAGAAAATCCAAAAAAAAATATAGAGAAAGAAAATAGCTGTAATGAGTGATGAGGATATTAGATTACTCATTCTTCAAATTCAGGAGGGACATTGAGAAATTAAGCGCATCCTCTCTTAAGAAGCTTTTCAAAGAATTGCAAGAGCTCAAGCAAGGCTCCATGATCGTTAAAGAATACTCTGACGAGTTGCATGTTGCTATACTTTAAGCAACAAGTAAAAGAAAGTTTCAAGGAAACCATGAATCGATTTCTACATGGGCTTAATCCTATTATTGCCAAACAAATGCAATTTTACCCCTATAGTAATATTGAAGGAATCGTCTATGTAGCCATTGAGCTCGAAAAAATTATGAAGAAAAAAAAGAGAGCAAGAGAGAAAGAGAAGATAAAAAGGGAAGAGAGGTGCATGAAAAAGAGCTTGAAGAGAAAAGAAAATTTGAGAGTGAAAAAGAAAATGAGAAAAAACTAACTGAAAGTGACCTAAATAAAAAAGAATATGAGTGAGGATGAGGATAAAGAATACATAAAAGAGGACACTTTTGTTGATTTTGACTATCTTTTTTTGAGTGTCATAATATCATCACTATAGAGCAAAATTATGATGAATTGCCATTGATTGTGAATTGCCATTGATTGTCCCACATAGCAAATATGATCCTCAAGAGTCAAGGAAGAAGAATATCATATGATAAGAACTTTGTTCTTCAAGAATTTAATTTCTCAAGCTCACATCACTATATTCTTTCTCTAATACTAACTTATAAGTACGTGGGGATGGACTAGCTAGAAACAAGTTTGAAAACACGTATAAGATAGATGATCAAAGTTAGGACCTTAAGAGAACCTATCTCTTACAACTCTAGCCAAAAATACACCACAAGGATGATCAGACCTTAATTAAGTCAAAATATTCTTGCTTGATTAGAATTATTTGAGTTGCACAGTCATCCTTGAAAGTCAATATTCTCTTAGTTTTATAACTCTCACTCAATCTCTTTTCAAAAGATTTCAAAGGTCATGTCTCAAACTCGAGGGTTCATATTCTTAAGGCTAGAGCTTTTGGATACTTTGTAAACTAGGTACAACTTAAGAATACAAGCTCAAGTTTTTTGTATTTTGAAAACCAAAGTATGAATCTAAATTATAGTTTAATATATGAACCAAAAACTCAAGTCTCTCTCTTTGCAACACCTGAGTCTTCCTCTCAATCTCTTTTCAAAGTTTCTAATGGTTTTTAAATTAATGAGAGTTGTTAACTCTAGTTTTTCAAAACAATTTTTAAAGCTACATACATTATGGGGGAACTTCACATTCATATGTGTATTATATCTTAAAGGCTTATCTCCTTTATTTGAAAAATATCATTAGTATACTTATTTGCATTTACTTTGAATTAATTAGTTTTGATAATGAGTCTATCATACATTTTCCTTTATGTTCTTAATTCATCAATACCTCATAGAAAAGATTTTAATACTATATTGCACTAACCATTCTCTTGCAAGAAAGTTTTTGAACTTATGGTAGGAGAAACTTGTTCTATGTGAGAGCATCCTTCAACACAATACAACTATTGATTTTGAAGGAAGATGCTTTGACGCTCAATTAAAGGAAGAATATTGGCTGCAACCTCAAAGTGACATCATTTTATGCCAATACAAAGGAGAATCCACCAAGATGTGCTATAAATCTTGAAGAGAAGCTCAACTATGGAGATACCATGAATATATCTTAAAGCTGCATAGCGAAAATGTGGTGACTACAGCAATCATGGATCTAGCATAGTAAGAGAGGCATCCAAAGGACTTCAATGATCACTACATCATTTTTCTTGAATCTACATGAGCACTCCTAAACTCTCTCTTTATATTTTCTGCATACTTTGCTTATTTGGTATCATCAGTTTTGATTATGAAAACCCTCTTCAACTTATTCAAATATCATTTTATAAAAACCTTCCCTTGTTTGTATCTCAATATGTGTGAAGGGTGACGTTTAAGGAAGATTGTTTGCATTTCTAATTGGTTCTTATATTTGTTTCTCTAAGAGCATCTCTCTTATTTATCTTTCAAACTTTTTGCTGATGTCAAATAGGGGGAGAGATTTGGCAAGAAAAATGTTTCATTTACCTTGTTTACATATTTATACATATTTTACAATAAGAATTTTCCATCATCAAAAAAGGAAATAATGTTAGATATATGTTTTGATGATGGCAAATATAAATACCAAGTATTATGAGCAAAAAGTTTACATTATCTTATACTTAGACTACTTACCATATTTAATGTGAAACATTTTGTAAATTAGTCAAGCAATTAAAGAAACCTTCTAATAGGATTATAGAAAATACTTTAGAAGAATAAATGAGATTGGAGAAAGAAAAATTACTAAAGAAGAGGAAGAACATATCAAGCTAGAGTGTGGTGAATATGTTCAAGAAGAAGATATCAAATATGGGAGAGAAGAAATCATGAAAAGAAAGTTCTTTTTGAGCTAAATTATGGGAGAATAATCAATGAAAAAGAACATAAGAGATTGAACAAAGAATAACTTGCTAGACCACATGGAATATTAAGATTAAAGTTCCTAAACTTAATATTATAATGTCTCTATGATGACTTAATTCAATTCAAAGTAAAATAGGAGCCATAAGAATTTTATATGCAAAACTTGAGTCTATGTGAAAGCCAACACCTAAGTTTTGTGATTTTGTACAAGGAAAACTCAAGTCTTTCTCTCTTCAACACCCGAGTCTTGACATGATCAGCATGCTCTGCTTACATTCAACATGATATAGGCTCAGTAATTTGGACATATCTCCCTAACCATAAATCTGATTAAGCTAACATTTATTTTATATGAAACTAGACATCAAATTAGAAAAATGGACATGAATAACATGATCAAATCAGTCCATCTATATGAGATATAAATTTTCAAAGTTGACACTCAATTTTATCATAATAATCCAAACAAGGTTCAATGTTTTTTTTATATCTCTCCAACCACAACTCCAATTGAGATGCTTCTTCCTGGATATAAAACTAGACTCATAAATATTTTTAGATAAGTCAAGATCAACTAAAACAAAGATTATATCAGAGAGCAATGAATTTTTGAAAAGGGCATTGTAGTTTAACTTATGTTCCAGAATAGTTGTTATTCTTTGGTACATATCTTTCAAAATACAAGGAGTTTGGAGATGATTCTTGTTGCATTGGAAAAAAGATTGAAAGATATTTTTGAGGATAGGTAAGTTGCTAAATTTTAAGGTACAATGAAAACTTCTCTTTCTCCTACACCTGAGTGTTCTCTGTCAAGTGTTCCATCCATACAAGTCAAGTCTTCAATTGGTTTTCGCAAGTCAAGTGTTCTCAGGCTCCATGTAAGTCAGGTGTTCCCACATATATGTAAGTCAAGTCTTCAAACATTTTTGAAAGTCAAGTCTTCTCTTTGCTAGACTCAATTCTTCAATTATTTTCAGCAAGTCAAGTCTTCTCAATCACGCGAGTCAAGTGTTTTGAAAAATACATGCAACTCAAGTCTTCTCTTTTCAAATTCAAATAAACTATTTTCATTTGCTAAGACTCAAGTGTTCACTCCTTCAGACTCAAGTCTTCAACATTTATTTGAAACAATCAAGCGTTCATATTTTGGCAAGACTTGAGTGTTCTCAATGTAAGGCTCGAGTCTTTATTTTTCCTATGACAAGTATTCTTGGATAAGATGTGAGTCAAGTTTTCCAAGAGACATATGCAAATCAAGTCTTCACTTCATCTCATATGGACTCAAGTGTTCTCTTTCCTTGACTCAGGTCTTTAATTTTTTCCTCATAGTTTTCAAAATATTTTCACTCAAATCAAGTGAATTATCATGGCTTCAATGAGTCAACTATTCAAATATCAATAGAAGACTCAAGTCTGAGAATTTTACAAACTCAAGTCTTTGGCTCTTTCTAATTCATCTTTCCAGAAACCATTGATTAGAAACTCGAGTCCTTAGCAAAAACTCGAGCCTTCTTAGATGATTATATTTCTAGAAAAACATAGCATCGTAGCACAACTCAAAAATCATTAATGTATTCGTATTATTGATACACACATGCTACTAACATTTGTTCAGGTGTTTTTACATAGTTTATATTACAAGTAGAGTTTGGGAGATTGAAGCTCAATATTGCAAAAAGCATTTTCATGTCAAAAGTCCAACAATTATATTTTAATGGGAAGAAAAATGCCTCAAGAAGCCAATGGATTCTTCACCATCTCCAATGGTCATCAAAGCTACACCAAGTATAAAAGAAGAAGAGTTCAAAATGAGAGAAGAGAGCTTGCATGCACATAATATCAAAATGTCAATCCTCTTACTCCAATATTCTATCTCTCATACTCTTTATTTCTAAGTGATTATGTAATATACTTTAGAGAGAGATTTTTATTTATGCTTTAGTGATCATCATTCACTTATGAAAGAGAAGTTTAATTGTAATCTCTTATTATCAAAGACGTATCCTTATGGTGTGTATCCGGAGTAACTCTGAGAGAGTTGTAAAGGCTTCACAAGTGCCTGGCTAAACTTGTAGGATTGTAGCGACTTCTCTTGTACTCAAATTAAAACAAGAAGATAATAGATTGAAAATTTCAAATGAAGCTTGAGGACTAGACATAGGTCATCATAGATTGAACCGAACTAAGATAAATCATAGTTTGCATATTCTCTTCCTTTATCTACTATATTTCCAGCATATCTAGTTTAATTGATTGTCTTTTAATTTATGAATCATTACTTACATACTTATCTCTTTTATCAATCTTTGAAAAGACTTTAAAATCTTTTAAGCTTTTATCTAACATCCAATTCACCCCGCTCTTGGGTGACAGCCGATTCTAACACCATCTACCTCTTCATTTCTTTGATTTCATAAAGTGGATCACTTCCTGTGTAATGATTATGTTGTCACTACTCTATCTTCCTACAATGAAACTGCATTGATACTGACTGCTGCTCTATCCACTATACCCTTGAGCTTGTGCTAATGATCTTTGAAATAATTTTATAACGCATATTGTATAGAGAAATCGACCTAAAGTCCTTGATTGTTTTTGGTTCATCGATCTTTGGTATGAGGACTAGATTTGTAATATTGATATTCCTCACATTACTAGGATTAATAAAAAAAACTCCTTTACTAGCTCATACATTGATCCCCCACTATGCTCCAATATTCATGGTAGAATATTGCTGGGAGTCCATCTGATCCTAGGGCTTTAAAGGCTCTAAGGTCAAAAGTAGCTACTGTGACTTTCTCTTAAGTCATGTCTTAGGATATCCCAACTCGTTTATTCTAATGAAGACTTGGGAATTGTGACTCGTTTGGAGCAAATTCTAGTGGTCAAGCTCTTTGGAGAATAGAGCTTTGTAGTCAACCACAATATCTCTTAGTTTCTTCTGGTCAAATATCCACTCTTCACTTTCAATTCTGAGGCCCTCAATATGATTCTTTATCTTCTTGATAGTGGCTAACATGTGCAAAAATTTATTATTCTCATCTCCCCATTTGAGCCAGTTGCTTTTAGACTTATGGTACCAGATGAGCTCTTCTTGGGCTAGAATTTTGTTATAATCTTTCCACAATTCTTGCTCTTTTTGCATTAGGTATTGTCTATCACGCCTTATTCTCTTCTCTTCCACCTCTTTAATGCGGCATATTAGAGTCTACTTCTTCCTTGATATATTACTTGTAGTGTTTCTGCACTACTGTGTTGCTTCTTTAGTTAGAGTTTCAACTTTTTGCACCCAACAATTCTCACTCTAGGATTTTTCTTATGATATCAACGAATCCCTTTTCTAGGATCCATGCTGCTTCAAATATGAAGTAGAAATTCTTTTTCATATGAACACTCTCATTTGTTGGCTTGAGAAGGAGTGGTCTAAGGTCCGAGCCGAATTTGTTGAGGTGAAAAACTTTTGTAAGAGGGTGTTTTTGGTTCCACTCCTGATTTATAGATGCTTAGTTAAAAAGTTATTTTAACATATCTCTTTCTCAAGTATATTAGTCTCTAACATAGTCAACGTCAATTAATCTAAGTTGCTAGATAAATCATTAAAGTGCCACATAGCTTGGATATTTGATTGGGATCCACTCTTTTTATCCTCACTAGAAAGGTAAGAATTAAAATCCCTAATAACTAGCTATGGGCCATCCACATATTATGAGTATTCAATTAGATCATCCCACAGCGATTAACGAAGACCCAAAGGCGATTCCACATATACATAGTCACTAATTGAAGCATATTTTAACATGCTTTTTCATAATTAATTTGGAAAATTTGATGGAGTTCTTAGGTTATTATTGCATGATTAAGCATGAATTTTGGGAAAGAAAACACTATTAAATTAAGTCCAATTAGAGATGAAATTGTCATAATTTGTTAATTATTCATGCAAATGATTTTATTGAACTTTTGATTCTACCTATTAGATAATATTACATTTGATCATATCATATTTTCACATGTTATTTCATGGTTAAATTGGGAATTTTATCATGTTAATTGAGCCAAAAATGCATTATTTGTGATAAATTTGGATTGATGAGTGAATACATAAAAATAATCAAAATATGGGGTATAATGGTTGTTTTTATTGATTCTCTTGGGATTAATTTCTAGATAAAATCAATTAAATTTTGCTAAATTTATGTGCAGATTATTTTAGAGAAAATTATACAAAAGCACCCAAAATTCTGGAAATTGCAAAACAGCCACCGAGAGAAGCAGCTACAATTTCGCCGCAGAAGGAGGTCAACAAGCAGTTGGATATTTCAAAATGAGCAGCTACAATTTCGGCTGAGGAGAATAAAGACATGAGCTGGAGATTTGAAGCCGCAAATCAGGAACTGGGTAAAGGAAAGAATGAGAAAATCAAGAGCCGCATTTTTTTGAATAAGAGGAAGCTTCCGCTGGATATTAAAAGGAACCTACGGTGCAAAAGAGAGGAGCATCTTGTTCTGGAGAGGGGCCGTGAAACAAAGACTGCTGCCACGAGCAGCAGTGTAGGCCGAGAACTGAGGTCTGGTTCAGAGATCAGCTGGAGGGAGGTGTGTTGCTGAGGGTGCAGCGCCGCCGTGAAGACCCAGGCCACCGTGAGCACCACCTTTAGAGAATCGAGATTTCACCACCAACCACCATCGGTTATCATCCTCCCATTTCTATCACTCACCGTCGGTCAAAACCACAGACCACCATCATCCTCTTCCAGCCTTCACCGTGATCTCATCTATCTCTCTCTCCTTCCCCTTTGTCTCCACCATAAATCACCATGACTACACCATCTCTCTCTCTCGCCACTACAGTCACCACGAGAGCATCATCACCTTTCTCTCACTCCATTTCTTCTTTTTCTTCTCACTGTGTTCACAACCATCACCTTTTTCCTCTTCTTTCGTTGAACCACAGACCCTTTTGATTTTTTATTTCTCCCTTTACCTCTAATATCACCATCAACTCCCATCTTCAACCATCATTATTACCATCATCTTTTTCTCTCACCTTTTTCTCTCACTTTTTTCTTCTTTTCTTTCGTTTTCCTTATCTTTCGGCTGAACCAAGACAACAATTTCAAATTGCCTCCATTATTCTATTCCAGTGGACCCCACATCAAAATTTCCATTCCTTTTCCCGTAACCACTTATGCCATTTTTCTAATCTCTTATTCCAGTGGACCCCACACAACCAATTATCTATTCTCTTTCATTTTTTTTACTCTTTGACCAAGAAAAAATATTTGAAGATTACATGTTTGTGTTCAGAAGCATGAGTGGCTGAGTCTTGTTGAGTTCTTGGTGGTGAATATTGGTGGGCTAGAGCTTCAATGAGCTACAAAGGGGAGTCCAGTAATTTTTCATTTGCTCAATTTATGTATTACATTTTATTTGTTGAATTATTTCTGGACTGATACATGATTTTGAGACTTAGATAAATGTTTATTTATTTAAGTTGGATTGAATTATTCTTGTGTTGGATTTTGTATTAGTATACTTGGATTTTTATTTTGGATTTATTTCCTTTGGATTGATGATATTGTGCATCCTATGTGATTACTAGTGTGTATGATAGATTTAATTCAAATTTGAGTGTCGCGATTGTGCGCTCATTGAGAGGAACCAAGTGTACTAAAATAATTTTTAAACACACATCAAGTGGTTTTCAACAATTTATCTAAGAAATGACTATGAATGCGATTGTAGAATTAGTCATTAATTAGGTAAATTGGACTCAATGCGATTGCTTGAGGTTTTTAATTTGACTTGATGCAAATTGACTCCCAAATTATTTTAGGAAGCTAGGAAAGTCACCACTTCGCTACCAAGACTCATCTCATTTCATAATCCTTTTTATCTAAATTATTTCCTTATTATTTTCTGAAAAATCCAAAAAGATTAGAATTAGTTTTATTTATTTCTTTTATGCATTTTAATTTAGAAAACAAATTTCAAACCCCCTTTCTAACCATATTTTTAACACTTAGTTAACTTAGGGAATTCAAAATTAAGGCTCCTTGATAAGAGAACGATCCCGAGTTAATTGCACTATACTGCATTTTTAATTCGTGGTACAAAAATTTTGTATTTGACCCCGAGGCGACTAAGGTCTTGTCAAATCAAAGATAAATTGATGACAGTTGATATTGTAAAACAGAAAGGGAAATACTTGGCGGTTGTTTAGTAACAACTGTCATATATTTATATATATAGCAGTTTTTATTTAAAAACCGTCATATATAAGTGGCTTATAGATGACGTTTCTCGCTAGAAAACCGTCATATTTGTGAAAATATATATGATGGTTTTTAAAATGCCATATATTTATGACGGTTGGAAACTGCCATATATGGACAAAAACAACCATTAAATATAGATAATTATGATGTAGTGGTCTTTTAAAAGACTATTATGGATAGTTGGTAATGGTGATTTTAAAGCGTAAGTCATGTTTGAGATCATGCATTTCATTGTGCAGCTGATTGCTTCTCTGTCTTAATTTCTTTTATTGGTTTTTGTGAATGCTTTTCCTTTTAAGAGATATTTTTATGGAGTTTCTTCAACAACCAATTTAGTTGCTTTTTTGCTAATATAAACAGTGAATCATTTTAGATAATTTTTTGAACAACCACTTTTTAAAATGGCTTTATTGTCAGTGATGACTCCCTCTTACCTATCTTAGAATTAGGTTACTTTTAGGGTTTGATTACATTATTATGCATATGGACTTTCTTTTTGTAAAAGTTTTATTTTGGACTTGTATGTTTTGTTAGATTAGTGTTAATGAAATACTATTTTTCAAAAAAAAAATCTCGCCTAAATATTCAGAGTGTGGAAATTTTGGCATATGCAAATGGGACAAGCTGAAATTGGAACAAACGGCAAGATTTCAAAATTAAAAAATAATGGCTCAATGGCAAGTACCAAGCAATTAGATAGGAGAGTAAATTTATTAACACCCCTGACAGCAATGTCTGAAAACGACTAGAGAAGTATTTTCTGCCGTCCAATAATGATATTTTCTTAGTAGAATGAGGTGGAAGAAAACAATAATGATATTTTCTGCCGTCCAATTACACCAATATCATATAATATATATATAAATATATGAATATAATCATCCATTCAAACTTGCTGTCACAGCTCGTCAATTTTTATGCCTGTTTGGGAAGAGGAATAAGTTGTTTATCATCACGTTTAAGTCATTCTTTACTTTATGGATGTTTGGGTAGAGCGGTGAAAATAAAGACTTCTATCCAAAAAAGTAACTTATTTTAAAAATTAAAAAAATAACTTATTTTAGAAGCCTCTCTCATTCTCTCTCCACTTCTATTATTTTTTATTTAAACACAAATAACTAATTTTTTTTTATAGTGACTTCTCATAGTTTACTTATTATTAAAATCATCTCGACTCAACCGGTTAGAATATGCTTTTCCAACACGCAAGTGACTTGATTTGTGTGTTGTACCACATCAATACAAGTACATATGAACACGAAAGGATAAGATATCTCCGAGAACATGAAAGGTCATTTTGGGGCCTCAGATGGTATTATTAGTGAAAGTCATCAAGCGGCAGAAAGAGAGAGAAAGAACTGCAGAAAATGGCAGAGGCAAACACTATTAGCAACAGGTGGTCTCTCCTGGGCATGACGGCTCTTGTTACTGGAGGAACCAAAGGAATCGGGTCTCTCTCTCTCTCTCACACACACACACAGCTAGGCCAGTTAAAGCAAGACAACTTTAATTTGGGGGAGAGTTTTCCTTTGTATGAATCTGTTTAATTGTTAATGTTTTATTTATATATAGTGAAAGTGAATCAGATGCGTATATGCTATATTATTAGGTATGCTATTGTGGAGGAGTTGGCACAGTTAGGGGCTGCCGTACACACTTGCTCTAGGAATGAATCTGATCTTAATGAATGCTTACAACGATGGAAGGCTAAGGGATTTCAGGTTACTGGCTCTGTTTGCGATATGGTGTCCTCTGCTCAAAGACAAGATCTTATAACTGAAGTCTCCTCTCTGTTCCACGGCAAACTCAATATCCTTGTCAGTCATGTCACTAACTCATAAAATTTAGGCTTCACCATGGTTAGACCAAATCATATATTAGCTAACATAAAACATGGAACATGGCTCGTACATACACCCTTGATTAGTTTATCTATCTACCTAATGTTACCTATTTTCTGCTAAACTGGCTTGTGATATATTCATCGTGATTCTTTGAATTAGGTGAACAATGCGGGAACAAACGTGCCAAAACCAACACTAGACGTTACAGCAGAAGATTTCTCATTTCTGATGAGTACAAATTTGGAATCAGCATACCATATAAGCCAACTGGCACACCCTCTTTTAAAAGCTTCAAAAGCTGCAAGCATTGTTTTCATATCCTCCGTTGCTGGGGTGACGGCTATAAATGGAACATCAGTATATGGCGCAACAAAAGGTAGTAACTAATCTCTGTAATTATTTCATTTACGGTATTTATAAAAAAGAAGAAGATGAGATGGGAATTGGGAGGGAGAATTATGTGAGTGAAATGCAGGAGCAATGAACCAGCTAACCAAGAACCTGGCATGTGAGTGGGCAAAAGACAATATAAGGACCAATTGCATAGCACCGGGCCCCATTAAGACACGCCTCACTGAAGATGTAATAATTTTATAATCTTCTTCTCATGTTCATGTTGTTGTGTAATATCTGTGAGGGGCTTATTAATCAAGTAGAATCATATTTTGTTGTACGTAGTTTCTCAAAGATGAAAAGGCACATGAGACTTTCACCAAGAGAATCCCTTTGCAAAGGATTGGGGAGCCGGACGAGGTGTCTTCCATGGCGGCATTCCTCTGCTTACCGACAGCCTCTTACATAACGGGACAGATCATTTGCATCGACGGCGGATTTACAGTGTTTGGTTTGTGAGCCCTGGGCAGTCTTTCAGACAAATATATCCAAATTCCTTTCTCTTGCACAGTTACGCGTCCTAGTGATATCTCAATAATTCTCTCTCTCTCTCTCTGGTAACTATGCTTTGACTAAAGATTCTACAATTAAGTCCTGATAAATTTCATGACAAAATAAAGACTATTGTCTTTTGTAGTTATATAGAGTATGTTGATTGCACAGTTTGTGGCAGCAATGCCGTAACTTCACAATTATATATGGAAGGCCAGGCAAGTTGAAATTTTGCTTTGGCAACAAGCATATTTCATCACTCGGGAATGAAGGAAATTTTCCTATAATTTGTCCCCGTTTGGGAGATAAGTTATTCACAATATGCACTTTCAATGAACACTACAATTACGCCCACACAGAAATAAGGAAGTAAAAGAATGAAATATTTTTTCTCCAACTCTTATCCTAAATATAAGGTTTAGTTGACATTGTGTTGGGAATATTAAGAAAGCTAATTATGTTATTTTAAGACTTTAAAATTTATGATTTTTTTAATATATTGTTTGACTTATAAACTAATATATAATATAATAAAATATAACATTTACTATGATTAAGTAATATAATTAATTTTTTTAAGATTTTTTTAAAAAAACAGTCAATTGGACCATATAATTAAGATTGGAAGGTACCATACAACAATATAAAATGAACCTTGTTCATAATCAATAAAAAAAATGAATGGCAGCACACGCACCACTGGAGACATTTTTTCACAAATATTACACCAAGAGATATACAAAATGAACACTGTTCATAATTTACCAAAAAAAATTCTGACTTATTAGTTATTATATCTACTTTTATATTGATATTAATTATAGGGAGAATGACACTTAAATACCATTTGAATTTTCAAAACTCAAAAAGGTCTGTTAGCATTTCTAAAAGACACCAAGGTACCATAGACCAAATTAGGTTTTTTTTTTTTTTATTTTTCTGAAGGGAAAAGTGATATGGAAACTAGCGAATTCCATTAC
>JBAGKO010000014.1:21378343-21392765 GCA_037177275.1 Acacia concinna
TGGAGGGGAGGGTTAGGAGGGGAAGGGAGGGAAAATCTTGAAAAATTTTCCCTCCCCTCCTAAAATTTTTTGTTATCGAAATAAGGGGAGGGGAGCAAAATCCCTCAATTCTCCTCCCCTCCCCTCCCCTCAAACCAAACACACCCATAAGATTGGGAAATATGTCTTCTAAGTGCTGGTTTCTATAGATTAAGCTTTGATGACCATTTAAAAGATCTAGTGCCTGGTGAGGCTCAATCAGTCTCATATGTCTAGGTGGCTTGTTATAGTTCCTATCTAGTTAGTGTGTCCTAAAAGACTATAGACCTTTATCAAGTTGTCTCTAGCCAGCGAGATCTGGTATGGGGGGTTTTCTTGTGGGTAAGAGTATGGTTGACTATATACAGAGTTTTTAAGCATTGTTTAAAGACTAATTATTGTGGGTCTAATTTATCTATATGCGGCAAAGAGGGAATGTATTGTGTCAATTATCTGTATAAGGAATGTGCTGTTGATAGACTATTGAGAATCATCACTTTAGGCCTATTTAGTATGTTTGTATGCACTGTTCATCTTTGGCTAGACATGTGCCTGTTCATTGTTGGCATTGTTCATTATGAGACTAGACATGCGCCAGTTCAATGTGTATGGCATTACTGCTCTCTTTTATGTTGGAGGTGTGATTTTGTTTCCTATTGCATCATTGCATGTGTGTTCTGTGATAATATGGTAAGTGTTGTTATCCTCGAGTTCACTCTGAGTTTAAAGAATTTGGTTAGAAACCTCTTTTGTAAATGTGTTCCTATAAAAGCAAATTTGGTAGCCGGAAGGATTGCTAAAGCTTCTTTCGAGGGGTCTTGCCGTATAGTTAAGCCATGTCAACCTTTGCTTTAGTTGCAAGCTTTTGTGGTAGATTATGGTGGGAAGGATGGTTCAGTTATGTTTCTATGTTATTGCATTGTAGAACTGTTAATCATCTATTGTTCTAGGTCTTACAATCGTTTAGTTGGTAGATCTAGGAGTTTACTGTCTCTTTTTGCTTATTTTAAACCTTCTTATGAGACTTTGTATCTTATTTAATATTAATACTATGTAGTAGCTTCTTTGTTGGCAAAAAAAAAAAAAAAAGCCTTACCAATTCTCTGATTCTTAAAAATAGCACAATGTAAACCCTCCCCCAAACAAAAAAAAAATCAAAATATAACCTATATATTTTTTGAGGGCTTTGATCTTTTTATAAGCTACAATTTGGATTTGCTTGATAATTTAATACGTTTTTTTTTAAAAAAAAAATTGTCACATTCCCTAACCTTTATTCCTTACATTATTTTTCATTTTTTCACTTAACGTGCCTCTTATTTATTTTCTCTATAACTAAGGGAATATTTAAAAAACAATGCATCTCTTACATATTTATGATTTTTAATTAATTTTAACTGATTTTTCATAAACACAAATCAGTAATTTAAAGCTTCTATTTTAAAATAAAGGGAGTATTGAGGAGTATTGAGTAGTGCAGATCATGCTTATCTGTTGAACCAATTAAATAAGGGAAAATTACACTGAGGTCTCAAGTAAAAGAATATACGTCAAAAAGGTCCCAAAATAAAAAAATAATACTGTTAAGTCCATAAAATAAGAAATTAATTACTGCCAGGTCCCAGAGTTATTAATGGAGACTTGACAGTAATAATTTCTATCTCGAGACTTTTTTAATGTATATTTTCTTATTCGGGACCCCAGTGTAATTTTTTCATTAAACAATCATTGAGTGATTCAAAGCCTATAAACAAAGGCCTTGCTCACAAAGCTTTATATGCATACATGGCACACGCCGTCCAAAATGAATTGAATGGAGCCTATGTATGTTCTATTTCTTATGAAAAAAGAACATGCACTGATGAATAGATAAAATAGTTTCATCTGGTAATTAAATTCATTACTTAAAACCTCATTATAATTCCACTTAAAAATAATAGTAATTGTTTCTTTAATTTCTTGACCTTCTATAACTAATGTAGCACATATTTATATTTCATTATTTTAGCTTTTAAGGTTTTATGTAATTTTTAATACTTAAAAATACTTTTTTGACCTGAATACTTAAAAATACTTGCAGGTTACATTTTTTTTTTAAATTTTCCAATTTTTTGAATTTTAAATAATACATGCCAAGATCTATATGTAAAACTTCAAAATATAAAATCATACCTAACTGTATAATCATTTCATTTATAGATGAAAACAACTTGAGTCGATAAAAATGAATAGGTCAAATTGAATTGAGTTACAAGGGGACAACATAATACTCCATTTTTTTTAATCAAACCTGGAAATCCTAACTTAGTACATAAGCATATATTACCACATATTGCAAACTTGGATCATCCATCCTCTTCCTTATGAAAGGTGGAGGTTGATCAAAAACACAAAAATTGCAGTCTAATCTATGAGATGCATTAGCTAGACAATAAGCCATTCTAGGGTCTTCCCTATTCTTGTATTTAACAGAAACCTGCCAATTTAAACTAACGAGATAACTATGTCACATAATACTCTATTTTAAGTGCAAAGGAACGATACCTAATAAGCAAACTTGACACACATCATTACTAGGATTTGAACTAAACAATATTTGTAATCAACAAGGGGTGGGAGGAAGATCAGGTTGTTTTTGTGGTTTGGGTCCGTGGAAAGCCCAGCTAGAGAAGAAGAGGAAGCTAAGGACGTGACCGGCAACAACAGCAAAAAACACAGCCATATTGAAAGATATGAGGGCCAACATCACCAAAAAAGTGAGGGCAGCCTTAAGGGGAAGGATGAGGGTTTGAACCAAACCGAAAGAGAGACTTATTGAACCGAGTTTAAGGAGGCGGCAATGGGAGAGGCACTCCACCATAAGGGCCATGCTAAACACAGACAGGAGGGCGAAGAGGAATATGGCAGTGCTGTCACTAAGCCAACGAGGGAAGAGAATTTTAGCTTTCTTTCCCTAATAAAGGCTCATATGCATAATCATCATCATCTTGTGTTGCATGGCGGTGGTGCCGTTCATAGAGGAGGCTGTTGGCAGTGGCGACAGAGGAGGAGGGGGTGTGATTGACATGTCTTCTGTTTTGGTGATTATGGGTAGGTGAATGTGGAAGATAATGTGCGTTGGAAGTTGAAATATAAACAGAGGACCCAGATTCACTACTACAAAATTGTTTATATATGACGATTATTTTTGCCTATATATGGCGGTTTAAAAACCATCATATATATTTTCCTACATATGACGGTTTTCAGTGAGAAACATAATATATATGCTACTTATAAATTACGGTTGTTAAATAATGACCGTTGTATATATATATGACGGTTTTTATTGAACAATTGGCAAGTATATCATTTTCTGTTTTATAAGACCAATCATCATCATTTTCTTTTAGAATTTATTTTGTATTGAGCCCTTCAGAGAATCTAGCTTATGCCCTCTAGGGATCAATGTCTAACTGTTTATGATTTTATTGGATTAAACTATAATCTAAAACAATATATATTGATCCTAAAAGGACAGAAGATTCATCCGGTGAGTTCAATAAATAGATTGTAAAACAAAAATAATGCGATTGATCTTATAAAACAGAATAAGAGCATCAACAAGAAAAATAGGGAACAAATTAATTAAAGTTATCACTTTTAGTGACTACACATACATACAGATCAAGAAGCTAACATCATATATATATAGCATCTATATATATCTTCGGTAAACATCGTAATGTAGTATGTATACACAACGACCCACAATAGATCGACTAGATTCATCAACATTTTAACAATAAATGATAATAACTACACTTCAAGGTTGAAAGTTCTTACTTTTATGCTATTCACCGCAAAAATTGCAAAATTATAAAGAAACAACAATACTTTCGTAAAACGTAACGACTAAAACAAAGTCTGTCATTTATTACAAATTAGATCTACTAGTTAGCACGTTTGTAGTGAGGTAGACTGTGTCACAGTAGATGTACATTAGAAGGAGAGCGCGAACGACAGGGAAATTCAGGTGGGTATGTCAAAAGTGGCCAATGTATGGGCTGTGATAGAGAAAAGCACGTGACAAAATTTGTTGAGTTTGAAAGCATAGTGAAAATAAGGTCCGTGGGTAGTTTTAAAAGTCATTTATATGGCGATTGTTTTAAAACAATCGTCAAATACTATATGTATCTCATGTTTTCAACAAAGAACTGTCATATATATATATATATATTCTAATTACATATGTTGGTTTTTATATATATTTAATTTATATGGCATTCTTATAGAACCATAATATATGTTACGGACGTATGACGCTTCAAATCTCGCGTCTTTATATATGTCAGGTTTTGAAAACTGCCATATAGTGTTATCATATTTATGGTGTTGTTTTAAAATACCATTATATATAATTAGACGGGGCGTCAATTCAAATCTCGTCTCCTTATATATGGCAGGTACCAATAATTGCCATATATACAATGTCATATATACACAATTTTATGGTAGTGATGGAAGAATATCACAGTGGAAGCAGAAGCGGGGGTGACCAAAATAAAACATAAAGTAACAATTATTTGACTTGGTACGTGTAGAGTGTAGTCATCAAATATTTGCTTCATCTCAACAAAAGAGAAATCAAATCTTTACTCTCTCTCTTTTTCCCCTTTCTTTTCTCCCACTCATTGATGCACTAAGAGGGCATAGAAGAAATGGGTAGTTGTAATATATTAGGAGGCCACATTTCACAATTCACGTACTTAGCAGTTTAGTGGGTTGCTCGCTAGTTGTTTCACATTTTGAGATGTTCACCTTGTTAATGTACAATGATGCGTGTGTGTGGCGTGACATCAATATTGTTACTAAACAACAAATTGTGACATCAATATGGTGGCGACTTGTGTGTGTGTGTGTGTGTGTGTGTGTGACACTGGGCGGAGCATCAAGATATTGGCTTCAAAGCGAGAATCGTCCGCCCAAGGGAATGGGATCGGAACCAAAATACTCAATTTTCTTACTTTTCGTTCGCAATCCACACTACCCCACGTGCTTGCCACTTCAAAGAGTGACACAATAATTAACACAATTATAAAGCAGCTTATTATTCTTTTCACTCCCAATTTAAATAATTGATGAATCTAATTAAGTGAATGGTTAATATAATCTTTGTTTCTTTAAATTTCTCATCATTCTAATTTTAGTCTCCCAAGTAGCACAATGATCCATGTTAAGATGAATCATGAGAATCAATATTTTAAACAAAATAAAATTGAGAAATTAAAAATTATAATGTAATAATACATTACATATGAACTAACTTATAAACTAATATATAATGTAATAATACATTACATATGATATAATTAAATAATTTATTTTCTTTATTTAGTCTCTCTTAAAAAATAAATTATATCTTATATTTATGATTGGAGTAAGTAATTTAAAACATGAGGAAACAAAATCAAAACGTACATAACAAATTTAAGCAAGGAAGGCGGTATTAAGAGAGTAAATATAATAAATAAGTCCTAACATCAGCTGAGATGGCGGCTTAATAAATTGGCAAAATTCAGCATTTGGGAAGGGCTCTACAGTCTTTAGCATATGGATAAGTATGGATAAGTTTAAGGCATTGGCATATACTAAGCTATTATTATTAGTATACATCATGCATATACATGGAACCAATTAATTAAGCTCTTATTGAATGATTCAAAACCTATAAATGGAGTTAGGCAAAAACGAAAAGCCTACAAATGGAGGCCGGCACAGCTTTTTATACCTTTCCAGGGAACATCTAAAAATGGAGCCCATGCACTTAATCTACCTTTATGAAGTCAATTTAAGGGGATAATATAATTAGTCATTGTTACGTACATGAATCCATGCATCTTTTTTTCTAGAAAAACAAAACAATTAAGGGTATTTTTTATATATATAAAATAGCATTAAACTAAAATTTAAACCATTGAATAGCATTCTTAGTAGGCAGGTACGTATAACGTAACGTTAAACTTAGACACACATTTATTTACAAATGAGGGGCAATAATGTAAAGGTAAAAATCTGGAATGATTCTCATTGAAATTGAATGGCAAAAACATACGGGCTCATATTGTTTTCACTTCTCTTTTCCGGTTTTCCCCTCTTCGTTTGGAGGCATCATTTCAATTTTGGCCTTGCATTGTCTCTCTTCTCATATCTATATATCACGCTACTCATCCAGTATCATTATATATATATATATATATATATATGACCTTGACATTTTCTCTTCATTATATTCATTTTATTTCACAGTTTATCCCACATAAACCAAGTTGACTCCCATCGATCGGCTCAATACATATATAATCAATAATCCCGAAAATCGCTCATTTTAATTGCAGACGAATATAATATAATGTCGAATAATAAATAGATTCACACTTAGATGGGTAAACAGCTTCCTCCGATCCATATACCAATACTAGCTAGGAACTGATGAGCAACATTTCTAATACGCGAAATTAACAAATGGTGGGAGGAGGATCAAATTCATGGAATGCGCTGCCGGCAAAGAAGAAGAAGCCGACGGCGTGGCCGGCAACAGCAACCAAAAACACAGGGATGTTCAGAGACATGAGGGCCAACATGACCAGATAAGCGAGGGCGACTCTGAGGGCATGGGCGAGGGTCTGTACCGAGCGGAAGGCCTGGCGGCCGGTTTGAACCGGGTTTCAGGAGGCGGCCTTGGGAGAGGCACTCTACAACAAGTGCCGTGAAAAATACACAGAGCAGGTCAAAGAGGAAGACAGCAACGTAACGTTGTCACCGGGCCAACTGGTGAAGAGAGTTTCAGCCCTGTCGACCCAATAAAAGGCCATGTGCATCATCATCTTGTGCCGCATGCCGGTGACGGAGGCGGTGTCATTGGCATGCCTTCCATTCTGGATAATTGCGCGGTGGAAGCAAAAACGCCCACACACTCCGAGTCCGAAGTCTCGCCCCCACTCTACCTATGAGTAGTTACGTTGTGGTATATGACTTTTAGGTTTCATAATTTAGAGTTTGCATTTATGATTAGAACACGTTGCAGAGATGATGAGCGAGAAGGGAAAGAAACTAACTGAAACATAATGAATATCTCCGTTTTACACAAAATCAAGTCAACGAAGAAGAAGCGCATGGAATATGGATGGGGATGAAATCGTTGTGAGACGTAAAAACGAACAATATAATATTCATCGCATGTCAAAAGTGAAAAAAAAAAGACCGATCAATTCGATCGTTGCCTTTAATTTTCAGAATTCAAGTTATTAAGTTAACAAATTAAACATGCACTTTGATATGGTAGTGCCATTCAATTCAAAAGTAAAAATAAAATTAACTAACAATTTTTCATTAGCCCTCACGATTTTAACAAGGGAAAATAACGTTAAGGTACAAAGGACCAGAAAAAATATATATATATAAAAGGGAGAATTCCAGAAAAATATCTCCCCAAATTCCAAAATTCCAAAAGGGATGTTAATATTTCAAAAAGACACTAAGGTACCATGGATCAAATTGGGGTTTTGAAATTCGCTGACATTAACAGTAGTGATTTTCGCAAGAAGAGTAATGAATTTTGCTAGTCCGTGTTAATCACTCTCCCCCCCTCAAAATTCGCAAACGTAAACAGTAGTATATTTTCACCATTTGAGTAATGGTTTTTGCAAGAAAAGTAATGGTTTTCACTACTTCGTGCTGATCACTTTCTCTTTTCCCTCATCTGACGGCACTGTTATCTGACACTGACACTGTTCATCTGACAGAGGAGAGAGAGGAATCTACCCCGTGACGTTAACAGTGTCGGATTTTCACCATTTGAGTAATGGTTTTTATTAAAAGAGTAATGATTTTCGCTACTTCATGCTGGTCACTGTTCATGTCAGCAAAATTTCAAAACATCAATTTGATCCATGGTACCTTAATGTCTTTTTGAAATGTTAACATCCCTTTTAAGGTTTTGAAATTTGGAGAGGTATTTTTCTAAAATTCTCCCAACAAAATTTATTATAGATTTGTCTGTACAAAAAAGTCCAATTACAGATTTTTTTTCATATAAGAGAAAAGTCCCAAGACTTTAGTGGTATAGATTATAAATGTGTATTTAATTACTTTATTGAAAAGTCTATATGACTATATCGACAAGTTAAAGAGTAATCATTAAATAAATAGTTAATATATGTTAATTAAAACAACTTGTTAATAAGAGTATGTACTTATATTAATAAGTCACATAGCAACTATATTAACAAAATCAGCTCTTATTGATAAGTGTGTGTCACTATATCAACAAGTAACACAGTGGTTGTTGACAAACCTACATGTATTAAGTAAAACAACTTCCATTAATAAATGCACGTGTTTATATTGACAATTTACAGAGTAAATATTCACAAAAACATGTAATGTCAATAGGATATAAATAGAAAACTAACAACTTTTTTGACAAAGGGGATCTACTGAAGAGTTCAGAGCAGCTAATAGCGAAGAAAAAGAATCGACAGCATTGACAGCTACAATGACGAAGAAGATAGGAACGCAAAAAGAGATGGATAGCTCACCATCCTGACTGTGAGGGCAAGGGTTTGAAGTTTGAACCCAACGGCTGAAATAGGCCTCCAGAGGCAGAGGCAGAGACATAGTAAAGTTAATTTGCCAGGACATCCATAAAAAAACGCGTAGAAAAAGTAGTTCCTGACCAATATTGCAATGTTGAGCGAAAGGTTGAAACTTTAAAATTATGTTTAGGAGGGTAGGTTGGGTTGTGAAGGCAGGTGGGACCCACAAGAATGAACGGTCCAGATTTAATCAGGACAGAAAAGCTACCTTACCTATCTTTGGATGGGCAGGGAGGGAAACGGGATCGCAAGGGATACCGATACCAACCCACACACATAAAAAAAGGGGAAAACCCCACACACGCATACATCACGGACAACCGATTAGATATGATCAGCTCATCAATAGGCACAACTAATTTTGTACGCCATTCTTCTGCTATCACCAACACATACAATACAAAAGACTCGTACAAAGAGGATCATACGTCGAACATATATCAAGACTTTAATAACTTCATATCTATAATCCTTACGAGGTGCTGTACTAGTACTAGAAAAATCATTCATAAAAACATTAATATATATGACTGCATGCAATAGTCTGCCCAGCAGTTACAGCTACGAATCTCAAAATATCCTAAAAATTACACTGGCATATGTTAATACGCACATTACGTGATTCCTGAATACCATGAGATCGATGCCCGGTCAACAAACTGTTTATAGATATTATACTTTCATTATATTTCATAGAATTGATCGTCAAACTATTTAACACTAATTATTAAGTGATAAGGGCACTAAGAAATTGCCGAGAGAAAAGCATTACTGAGGATTTCAGGATAAGGAGGGCGCAATAATAATGTTGCCGACTTCTGTGACCCTCTGTGAAGCATCAAGATTAGAATTTCAAACAATAGTCTGGGCATCACCGAAAGGGAATCAAAACACGCAATTTCCTTAATTCAGTAGTGATCCAAAAAGTCAATATTATAACTTTAAAAAAAAACGAAACATCAGGTTCCGAGGGGAAAATATTTCGAGTTTAATAAAGTTAATTATGAAATTAGAGCGTACGTCGATGTGTTTTGTTCAAAATCTACACTACACTACGTTAGTCGCACATGACAGACAAGTGAAGTGCGTGCCACTCCAAAGAGACATAATTATTCAAAACTGCTTCTATTCCATTGTAATTCAAATAATTAATCAATAATTAAGTAAATGTGATTGAACATAAGTAGTGAGCACTACTATCACAGGAAAAAAGATTTGGACAATGTCAACATCAAATGAGTTGGCCGCTCAATGAATTGGTAAGAGTCAGCATTTGGGGAGGGTTGCCATCTGTAGATTGGTGGTCACTCAGCTACTTTTTCAGCCATGTACGACCTTTCAACCATGCTGTAACCATAACTCAATTCCTATTAATTCAAGGATGGGATGTGTACGTAATGCACCTATATAAATTATATAATTGTGTAATTTACACATGCATGTGATTGAGTCAGGGAGTGATGGGCAAATAAAGCACGGTCAAGTATGTTATCCTAAGGATATTATTTTTAAATGTTCAACGAATATATATATATATATATATATATAAATTGATATTGAGTGGAGGACATCAGTTATGTAATTCTTGCATATATTCTTTTTGTACCGTAAGTGATCAGATCAACCAAGAAAAACTGAAAAAGGAAAAAGAAACTGATCGAGCATGATGACTTTGTTCGTTTAAATATTTGATTTAACAATGACTCCTGGGGATCAGATTATTCTTATTTTAGTTAGTATGGGGACATTGTCGAATGTCAGACGCAAATATTTTCCGCCTGCAGATTTGGAAAAAAGATAATTACTTGAAGGAAAAGAAAGGGGCTAAAACTTAAAAGAATACAATAATACTGATTACCAATGGCTTTATCAAAGCAAGCGAGGAAGATGAATGCATTTACTGAGAGGGGTCAGAAGAGTTTTCTAATGGTCAACAAGAAGCGTGTTTACTTACCAGATTATAAATAAGGCCATTACAGCAGAAAGCCCTCAAGCCTTGAAGTTGCAGATAGAGTAGTGACGATGGAAAAGCACAGACAAGTGAGGAAACGCCACTTGGTGTTGGTTCCAGCTCCTCTTCAAGGCCACTTAACCCCAATCCTTCAATTAGCTTCGATGCTTCATTCTAATGGCTTTTCTATCACCATAGCTCACACATACTTCAATTCTCCAGATCCTTCTAATCACCCCCACTTTCAGTTTCTCCCTTTCTATGATGGTTTATCTCATTCTACTACTGATTCCATCTCCTCCCATAATCTTTCGACTCTTGTTTCTACTCTTGCAGCTAACTGTCTTTCTCCTTTTAGGCAGTTATTGCTAAATCAGTTAACCACAGAAAATATCGCCTGCATCATCTATGATGGTTTCATGTATTTCGTTGATTCTGTGGCTCAAGAGCTCAGCCTCTCTACTTTACACCTTCGAACCACTAATGTCACCAATGTACTGGCATATCATTATATTCATTGCAACCTTGCCGAAGGTTGCCTTCCTCTCCAAGGTATGTATCGTCTTCCTAATAAGCTGTTTCTTCAATTCTTAGTAGTCATACACAATCAGATATCTTCAGCTCCAACTTTGCCTATATGCAGATGATGAAAGGGTGGTGCCAGGGCTGGAGCCGCTGCGATTCAAAGATCTACCTACTTTCAATTCGACAAATTCTGATGTGTTGCAAAACCAGTTGAATATAGTGAAACGTGGTATAAGGTCATCTGTAGGTGTTATATTCAACACAGGGGAGTGCCTCGAAGGTCAAAGGGTGGATGAGCTGAGGCAAATACACCAAGTCCCTATATTCCCCATAGGCCCGTTTCACAGCATGGCTCCAGATTCATGCTCTAGCTTTCTGGAACAGGATTATAGCTGCATGGCGTGGCTGAACGAGCAATCCCCGAGGTCAGTGGTGTACGTGAGTATGGGAAGCATAGTAACATGGGAGGAAAAAGAGCTGGCAGAGATGGCTCACGGCCTAGCCAATAGCAAGCAGAGATTCCTGTGGGTGGTTCGAGGGAGGGGAATAAATGTGACAGAGTGGCTACAATCATTGGCTGAGGAAGTCAGAGAAGCCATAGAAGAAAGAGGGCGCTTGGTGAGCTGGGCACCCCAAAAGCAGGTTCTGGCACACGAGGCGGTGGGAGGGTTTTGGAGTCACTGTGGTTGGAACTCTACGCTGGAGAGTCTGTACGAAGGAAAGCCGGTGATATGTCAAGCTAGTTTTGGAGATCAGAGGGTGAATTCGAGGCTGATGAGCCATGTGTGGAAGGTGGGTGTGGAATGGTCCAACGACGTCGTCATGGACAGGAGAGAGGTGGAAAAAGCTGTAACAACACTAATGGCGGATGAGCAAATGTGGGAGAGAGCGCAAGAAATGAAGCGTCAGCTTAGGCAAGCTGTGACCCAAGGCGGTTCTTCTCATGAGGCTTTACTTAAATTGGTGGACCATATATTGTCAATCCCATAATGAGATACACATATACTCCTATATATGATATCTTTATTTTGTTTTCTTTTAATTCGTTACGGATGTATGTATTACTCCATCACCTCTCTATCACTTTCTTCCATAATAATTGCCACGGGCCGTGTTCTCTTTGTATATTTAGTTTCTGGAGGGAAATTAAGTTAGGTAAATTAGCTGGTTGAATTCTGTGTAGCTATAATAGTTATACGTAACAGTAACATTATATCACTAACAAATTGATATTTAGTGCCAGATGAACTAACAAAACAGTAGATTATAAGAGGAGGAAGTAGCTGTATACTTGTATTGTGTCACAAGTGTTTAATCCGGAATCAGCTGTCACTTTTTTTCGGTCCCTGAAAGTTGATGTGTTCAGGAAAAATAATTATGAAAGTAAGAACAGAGGTTGCCGGCCGACTTCTGTGAACCAGCGATCAAACAATTCGTGCCTACTCCGGAAGACCGGAACCGGTAACGCCGTTGCCAACGGCTCACACATCACCACTCCACGCTAGGAATTAGACGGAAAGAAAATGAAATGGAGCGGTTAACGTGCATGGTCAGAAAAATAGAAGAGTTCTTCAAACTATTCGAACTTTTGTGCAGGGCGTTAATTATAAATGTTTGGTGTCATGGCGGCGTGGCGGGAGACAGATCAAGAGCAGGAAAGTGAAGATGTGGATGGCACGGGGGGCAGTTGTCAGAATCTGCGGGTGGGGCATCTTGACCCGAGACGACTTGTCTCTCATCAATTCGGAAAGCGATTGGAAGGAGACGGCGTAGGCCCACTTGTTAACGGCGCAAGTGGAGGAGGATAGGCTGATTCAGATCAATGCAGAGAGGTGTGTGGAGGTGGGGGGTGGAGACTACCGACAACTGTCGAGTAGGGCTGAGCAAGCCGCCCACAACCCGGTAGGCTCGCCTGAACCTAGTATAAATTTATCCATTTTAGGCCCGTCCCAATATATCTAATTAATTATTAAACATGCGGACTAATACCCTCCCATTTAAGTATTAAACTGGCGAGTATCGGGTGAACCATCGAGTCAACTCAACCAACCCATTACTCAGCCCTATTGTCAACAAATGGAGCGGAGGTACAGTTAGTTGGTATGGAGGTTCAAATTCCCCGACAACGAGGAAGTAAAGCCCTCATTGAATCGGGGTTTCTTATTGTCAATGTTGCCAAGATGGATGCAGCCTAGGTTGCTTGACGTCTACCGGCAGTCGGATGGCAAGGCCCTTGGATTTATTTATGGCATTGCCCATATCATGCGTGAATCAGATCAGTTTGGTATATTATACTTAAAAAAACTGAACTTTATAATTAGAACTAAATAATGTATTATAATTTATGGGTACTGTGATAGAATGCCATATCCCCTCTTGGTTTATTCCAGAAAGGGTAAACACGTGGCTTAGGTTAGTTAAGTTAAAGCATTAGTTATCTAAGAGTCATTTGTTGTATCTTATCTTATTTAGCAGTTATTCAGACATATCTTTAGCGTCCGTTATATATTTAACTCTATATATAGGAGTTTGTATCTGTTGGATAGACATAAGAAAATACATGGAATGTTTGTTATGTCTTCTAGAGGTTTCAGATTTTTGCCATAGACCCCATTTTCTTCTTTAATTTCTCACAACAGTAGAACTAAGTACAATTAGTTTTACCATTTTGGTATCAGAGCGGGTTGATTTATGTTCCACTGTGGTATTATGGGAAGTTCGAGAAAGAAACAACAAGTCAATGATGCTGTTAATCCATATTCAGAAGCATCCTAGGCTCGTGAGGCAGGCTCTTCATCGACTCCGGAAGATATGTCACAACAATTATCTTTCATTGTGAATAAACTTTAGAGTCTTGATGAGGACATGAAAGAGATCAAGAAAAACAAGACACCAGCCATAGTCATCGATCACGTGGTTAAAGACACAAGTAAGAATTTGGAGAATTCAGACAATAATGATAATGACACCCCTTGGTGGAATAAGAATCCAAACAGAAGATCTCACACGAAGATGGAGTTTCTAAAGTTTGAAGGTGGTGATCCACGCGGATGGGTCATGAAAGTAGAAAAATACTTCCGCTATTATCAGACTCCTGAAGATCTCAAGGTGGAAGTTGCTGCAATGAATTTAGAGGCTGATGCACTCAACGTTTTTACTTGGGTTTCTTCAAACCGCACAATCAGATATTTGGATGAACTAATTCAAATATTTCAAGAGAACTTTGGACCAGCCGAATTCCAAGGCCCAGATATCTATTTATGCGACATTAAGCAAATAGGTACTGTAGAAG
>JBAGKO010000014.1:21392865-21427080 GCA_037177275.1 Acacia concinna
ACTTCCGCTATTATCAGACTCCTGAAGATCTCAAGGTGGAAGTTGCTACAATGAATTTAGAGGCTAATGCACTCAACGTTTTTACTTGGGTTTCTTCAAACCGCACAATCAGATATTTTGATGAACTAATTCAAATATTTCAAGAGAATTTTGGACCAGCCGAATTCCAAGGCCCAGATATCTATTTATGCGACATTAAGCAAATAGGTACTGTAGAAGAATATCAAAGGGAGTTTGTTAGGCGTTCTTCTCGGGTTTAGGGATGGCCTGAACACTGTTTGTTGGCTATTTTTATTGATGGATTGAAGGAGGAATTAAAAGCATATGTTAAGATCTAGAAACCACGAACGGTGTACAAAGCTTCAAGTTTGGCGCTAGAATTTGAAGCAGAAATTAATTCACAACAGTTTCAAAAATATACTCCGAGATATAATAATTTCTGTAACAGCAATAACAGCAATCAATAGCGCAATAATAACGAAAATCAGCCACATCAACAAATTGGGGGAAATCAACTTTCAAATTTGGCAATTACGTTCCAGAGACCAACACAATTAGTGGGGACGAATCATAATCCACTTATTTTGCCCTCAAATTTATTTTCTGTAATCGAAAGGCAAAATCGAAGGGAAAAAGGCCTATGTTTTCATTGTAGAGACAAATTTTCTTCAAGTCATCGCTGCAAATCTACCGCATTAAGATTGATGGAGATATGCGAGGAATCTGAAGAGGGACATTTTCCAACTGAAGAGGAGGATTCTGTCGCTCCAAACATGGCTGAAATCTCGTTGCATGCCATTTTGGTAACTCTTTTGCCACCACAATGAAAGTTAAAGGTTTGCTTAAAATAAAATCTGTGCTAATCCTCATTGACAATGGTTCAACTCACAATTTTATCTCGTTTTGGAGTACAAGTAGGAGATGGGTCCATGAAATCATGTGATTCCATTTGTTGACAACTAGAAATAAAAATTCAGAACCTGTCTATCCAAGATGATTTCTTCCCTTTCACTCTTGGAGGCATTGACATAGTACTTGGAATTAAGTAGCTCGCATCTCTAAACACGGTTGAAGCAAATTGACAAAGAAGCACCAATATTTTTTAGAGTCCACAATGGGCGCTGTTACAAATTGCAAGGAACACCACAGCCAGAAGCTTGTCCCTTATTTCATAGCACCAATATTTTTTAGAGTCCACAAACTGAATCTGACATCTCCATTCGCACTGATAATCTCATTCTCTAACATGAGGTTTTAGAGGAGTTATTGCAGAAATGCCAAGATGTATTTGAAGAACCTCAAAGCCTACCACCATTCAGAAGTCATTCCCATGCAATTCCATTATATCAACCGGTAGTTCCTCCTAATATTCGCCCCTACCACTACCCCCATTCACAGAAGAATGAGATAGAGAAACAAATTGAACAACTCCTATAAAAGGGTTTCATTCAATCGAGTGTCAGTCCTTTTGCAAGTCCAGTTCTCCTCCTGTAAAAGAAAGATTCAACATGGCGTTTCTTCGTAGACTACAAAAAACTAAACTAGATCACTATACTAGATAAGTACCTTATCCCAAACATTGATGATTTGATTGACGAACTATATGGAGCCAAATATTTCTCAAAAATCGACTTACGATCGAGTTATCACCAAATCCGTGTCCTACCTGATGATGTGCATAAGACTGCTTTTAGGACTCATTCAGGACATTACGAGTTTGTTGTCATGCCCTTTGGTCTTTCAAATGCCCCTGCCACATTCCAATCTACAATAAATGAAATGTTTCGGCCTTTTCTCTGACAATTCATTTTGGTGTTTTTTTGACGATATTTTAATTTACAGCAAAACATCAAACGAACGTCTTCACAAAGTCCTATATACATTGCAGCAAAATTGTTTCTATGCTAATCCCAAAAAGTGTGATGTTTTTCAGATGGAGGTTTCTTTTTTGGGACATATTATTTTAAAAGAAGGAGTGTCAGTAGATCCAGAAAAAATTATGGCTATCACTGAATGGCCTTTACCACAGAATCTTACTGAGTTGCGTGGATTCCTAGGCTTTACTGGGTATTATCACAGGTTTGTTAGGAATTATGGTCAAATAGCCAAACCTTTGACTGACATGACAAAAAGGGATTATTTCCACTGACTGATCTATCCAAAAAGGCTTTCCTGGTTCTAAAAGAATCTCTCATAAATGTTCCCATTTTACAACTTCCTAACTTCTTCAAAGCATTTGTGGTAGAATGTGATACATCTTCAGTTGGAATGGGTGCTATTCTACTGCAGGATGACCATCCTATTGCCTTTTATAGCAAGGGCTTCTCTATTTCAAAAAGGCACAAATTAGTTTATGATAAGGAATTACTTGCACTAGTTTCAGCTTTGCAAAAATGGAGACACTACCTCCTAGGACAACAATTTGAAGTGCACACTGATCATAACAGCCTCAAATATTTGCTTGATCAACGCCTTAAAATACTTGAGCAGCAACGTTTATTGATGAAATTATTGCCTTTTGATTTTCAGATTAAATACCACTTAGGGTCTTCCAACCAAGGAGCATATGCTTTATCCAGGTGTCAACATTCTGCTGAATTATTCATCTTGGATGTACCACACACATCTTCTTTGGAAAATTTACCTAATATATTATAGCAAGACCCCTTCACGGCCTCTATCATTTCTGCTTTACAGACGTATCCAAACTCTAAACCACACTTCACTTTTACAACAGGTTGTTTGTTCTTCAAAAATAGAATTGTAATTCCTGCAAACTCTGATATAAGCAATCTATTGATAGAAGAGACACATTCATCTCCACTTGGTGGTCATAGGGGCATGCGGAAAACTCTCAAGCGTTTATAGCAGCAATTCTTTTATCGTAATATGAAAGAAGAGGTTCATAAGTTTGTCAATGCTTGTCTCATTTATCAACGCAACAAATATCTTCCTCAAGCTCTTACTGGTCTTTTACAATCACTAATATTCCAAATCAGTTTTGGGATGACATATCTCTTAACTTTATTATTTGGCTTCCTAAGTCTAGTGGATGGGAGTCTATTCTGGTAGTTGTTGATCGTATGAGCAAATATGCACATTTTATTGGATTACCAAGGCATTTTATAGCTAAAACAGTTGCAGGTGTATTCTGCAAAGAAATCATCAGATTGCATGGATTTCCCTAATCCATAGTTTCAGATCGTGATCTAATTTTCCTTAGTGCCTTTTGGCAGGAACTTTTCAAACTAAGTGGCACGAAACTTCGGATGAGCACAGCATACCACCTACAATCAGATGGACAGACTGAAGTAGTTAACCATTGTGTAGAAACTTATTTACGTTGCTTCTTGCAAGACCACCCTAAATCATGGAGTTAATTTATTCACTGGGTAGAACTATCCTACAACACATGTTTTCACACCTCTTCAGGCTCCACTCCATTTAAAGTGGTTTATGGTCATGATTCTCCTTCCATTTCACCTTTTCAGAAAGGCCTTACAAATCTTATTGAGTTGGAGGATTAGTTTGAGAAAAGAGATGCAATACTTTCAACTATCTGTGACAACTTATATTTAGCTCAAGCAAGAATGAAAGCATATGCTGATTCTAATAGAAGGAAGTGGAATTTACACCAGGTGACCCTTTTTTTCTTAAGATTCAACCTTATAAGCAAAGGTCACTTGCCAAATACAGATATGACAAACTTGCTCCAATACTGAGAAAAATCAGTCCAGTGACATATGAATTACAACTGCCTCATGATTCGCGTATTCATCCTGTGTTTCACATCTCCTTGCTCAAACTTGCTCATGGCTACAAGTTATCTGCACTTCCCCCACTACCTATAAATGATGACTGGGAAGCACACTTGGAACCAAACAAAATCATTTCTTCCAGAATTTCTAATGATCCAGATCTTTCCAGAAAAGGAGAATTAGAATTGCTTGTTCAATGGCAGGGCAGACCTTCAGAAGAATGTAGTTGGGAGCTTTACGATTCCATCGCCAACCAATTTCCTCATTTCAGCCTTAAGGACAAGGCATCTTTTCTAAGGGGGTAATGATAGAATGCCACATCCCCTCTTGGTTTATTCTAGAAAGGGTAAACACGTGGCTTAGGTTGGTTAAGTTAAAGTGTTAGTTATCTAAGAGTCAGTTATTGTATCTTATCTTATTTAGCAGTTATTCAGACATATCTTTAGCGTCAGTTATGTATTTAACTCTATATACATGAGTTTGTATCTGTTGGATAGACATAAGAAAATATATGGAATGTTTGTTATGTCTTCTAGAGGTTTCATATTCTGGCCCTAGACCCCTTTTCTTCTTTAATTTCTCATAACAGTAGAACTAAGTATAATTAGTTCTACCATACCGTCAATCTGCACCTTTGTTTAGCCTTGTTGTGGACCAAGGTGGTGGATGTTATGCAGAGAGATGTAATTTATTAGGTGTTAATTAATCATTTCCCATTCAATATATCTTTTGATTTGACTTGGACCACAAATCACATTATTTATAAAAGTTGATTTCCTAAACGACTATATGTACAAGATATAATCTCCTAAAAGAGATGGTGATCAACCCCAGATGTGCATCAGATCCAAACGCATATTTATTGTAGAAAGTGCCGAGTATTGCTCAATATGCTATGTGATTTAATTATGTTCTCAGTCAAGGCAGTCCCAATGTAGAGAGTTCATAAAAAGATAATAACTACTTAACCGAGAAAAAAAATAAAGGGAAAATTTCAATTTAATACCATTTAAAATTCTACAACCCAAAAAGGTCTAGTAATATTTCAAAAAGACATTAAGGTACTATGGATCAAATTGGGTTTTACAAATGTGACAAAGGAGGGGAAGAGAGACAATGATCAGGACGGACTTGGTAATCCTATTACGGGTCTGGTTATCCCATTATGAGACTTATTATTTTCGCCATTGTTCATGTGAGTGTCAAATATCCCTCTCCCCTTTGTTGTCGTGCGTCAGTAGGTGTCAGTGTTAATGTCAAATGAACAGTACTAACATAGAGGAGAGAGAGAGAGAGTGATCATGACGAACTTGATAATCCCATTACGAGTCTTGGTAATCATATTACGAGTCTTGTTATTTCTGATATTGTTCACATCATCCAATTTAGAAAACCCAATTTGGTCCATAATACCTTAATGTCTTTTTGAAATGTTAACAAATCTTTTTGGGTTTTGAAATTTCAGAAAGTATTTTATTGAAATTTTTTTCAAAAATAAATGTGCATATATAGACAAGATAATAAAATAACCACTCTCTCCCTTGAAACATGCATCTTTGTCGGTTAGGTCGTTATAGGTAATTGTTTTGCTGTCAATAATGAACCATTAATTCACATTGGCTAGTTTAGATGGCTTGGTGTCACATAATTTGATCCACTTCTTTTGATAATCTAATCTGATCCACTTTAATACTAAACTACTGGACTTGCAAAGCTCGGTAAGTGGCCAATTGGATTCCATGATCTCAAACACCAAACACCCAACACATATTGTATGAAAACTCTAATTTTTGTTATAAAAAAACTCTCATTTTATAACTGTCGATGTATTCCCTTAAAATTTAGAGTCATATTGTTCCACATTAAAATGTGACACGTCATTAATGTTTCATGCGTTCTTTCTTGTATTTTCAGCTTGATATTATATGAAGCCGAGAAAATGGCCGAGCCCATTAGGCCTAGCATATGTTTTGAAGCTTCTAGAAAGAGTCGGGTTAAAAAGGGCAACCCTGAAGAGGTATGGGCTGGCCTATTTAAACACAACAATTTGTATTATTTTTTGCTAGATTTGTTTAGTTAGATGACTATTAAGTTGAATTTTGTTTTACTCCTAATGATTTTTTAAAATAGAAAATATTTTTCAAAACAAGTAGCATTTCATAAGGAAAGTAATTGTTTTTCAAAACAAATCAATTAGAAGACTTTTAACTAACTATGATATGATCAACAAGCCTCTCTTAGCTTTTTGCAGCAACAAAGAGGTAGAAAGTTCAAGAATGCAGTAAGAAGGATGGAAGAAGGTCGAAAGAAAAAGAAATGTTCTTTGCAGAGATTTGCAAAATATTGATTATGAAGAGGAAGCGAGGGATGCAATAAATAGGGAACAGGAAACAAAGGTTACTAGACTAAGCAAGAAGGAAACTGAAGAGACACCACAAGCACAAAAAAGGAACTGCCAGAATCTAAATGACTAGAACACTAGATAAAATCTACAAACCAAAAAATTAGATAACGAGGAAAGTAATAATTATTATCAAGTAGAATTACCCTAGAGAACTTAGATTGGAGAGCATGAATCGTTACCCCAATAAGCAACAGAGAGATAAGTTAGCGGGCACAGAAAAATTAAGGACACTAAAGCAAGAAAGATCATAACTGTAGATTTCCAAAAACAAATTGACAGATTTCCAAGGCAAGAAGAGGTAATTGTGTACTTGGGTGAGATTTAGGTTAGGCATAATTAAAACTATTTCCAATTAGAGTACAGAAAAACTGATTGGAAGTAGGAATGCGTGGAGCAGCCATAAATCCAACACGAGGAACACTTGGGGGATATGAAGAAAAAGGAAGAAGAAAAGCTAAAGCAACCAAATTCTGGAATTTGGCTCACCGGAAAAACTCCCCTCCAACTGAGGAGGAATAGATAACCTTCTCTTTAGAGTTTCTCTCTCTAGAGGAACTCCAGGTCTACCACTAAAAAAAATAGCAGAAGTCTATTATGCACTCCTCAGAATTCATCTTGGATTTGGAAAGGGATTGCTCAGAATTCTTCAATTGTAATTGACTAGCTTTGTTGGAGAATTGGATCTAGTACTGCCATTCCACTAAACGCCCTCTGTGGTGGCCTATGCAATCTACAAATGCAACTAATTTTGTGAATACGTTGCAAATTTGTTACTGCATTTTCCATCATCATGGCAACCTGTCAGATGGAACTCAGACTTGGTTATAAGGCTTTACCCTACAGATACTGCAAGGAAAATTATCCAGACCCCAATTTCCTTCATCACTATACCTGATAAACTAAGTTGGTCTCTCAATCTTCAAGGTAGCTTCAAGGTTAGCATTGCCTATAACAATCTTTATTCCCTTCCATCAGACCAGGATGCGAATTTCTGGAAATTTCTCTAGTCACTTTCACTTCCTATGAAGGAAGTATTATTTGTGTGGAAGTTATTACATGAAGTGATTCCTTCCTTTGATGTCTTAAATGCTCATCATCTATTTGTACAAGGAAACTGTGCCTTCGGTTGTGATGAAGCTAAGAGTCTTCTACATATTTTTATCACATGTCCGATTACTAGAGCTACTTGGTTTGGAGGTCTTTCTATTTCAATAAATTATATATGCTTTCATGAGTTCAAATCTTGGCTAAGAACCTTGCTTGCCCTGTTTAAAGATAATAAGCATGACATGATTTATTTGATAATCAAAATGCTAAATTGTATTTGGAGGAAAAGAAATGAGTTGCTTCGCAAGGGAGGTAGTGTTGATCCACACCAAATTATCAAGGAAGCTAGGCTATCTCATTCTCTTACAAAAGTGACTTTTGCTACCAATGTGAACACGACAGTGCAGACTTGTAAACTCCAGTTCTTGGACAAGCTCTCATACCAATCAATTTCTAGTGATGGTTAGAATATCATTATGGACCGGAAAAAATTAAATGGTCAACATTCACTTGTTTCTAGTTTATTTTTTCAGGGACAATCTATCCAAATATTTCAATGGACAACTTCCTCTGCAACAAACCACCTTGTTCATCTTGGCTTGCGCTCCTCTCTCGTGTGAATTATGAACTCAGTTTTCTTCAATAATCTTTCCAAAGACAAGTTGACAATTTATTGTGGAAAGAAACATTGGTTTGCATATTTTCAAAATTGGAGCTCATCTTTTAATGTTATTCAGCAAGATATTTTGTCTCTTATTAAGAACTTTAATTTAGGTGATATTGTAACATATATAGCATAGATTATGCTCTTAGACTCTCTATGCAAGCATGCCCTCAGATGATTGCTTCTTTGTAATACTCATTTGATATGTTTAATGATATTGATTTTATGTCAAAAAAAAGAAAGAATTATTTTTTAATTTATGTAATATGATTACAAAGACAATAATTTTTTAATTGTATTTAAGGAGGTCTGAATATTATGCAAACTACTCCTTTTGGTCATTTTTATAAGCACATTTCTCTTTCTTATGTTTAGTCTTTAATGTAAGCAACTCTATTTTCTTATCTCAAAATTTAAACTACTTTTTTTCTTTTCTACCCTTATTTAATATATACCTTTATAATAATTATCCCTCTTATGAGGATTTTTGTGCATTAGTCTTGGAGTCCACAATAAAAAATTAATTAAGGATTGCATATAGGCAGATCTAAGATCATTTTCTCTTCTTGAGGAGCATTTTATTGATTTTTAAGTAATTTAAATGTCATGCAAATGCAATGAAAACAAGAGAAATTTGATTTGAGGTTTTGTAAAATGATAATTAAAATATGAATGCAATTTAATTAAAATGCTAAACTATTGTTCTTAGTATTTTTAAAATAAAATGGAATGTGATATGAATGAAGTAAGTTTCTTGAGAAAGTGGTTCAATAGCTATTCTAGTTCTGATATGTGAGTTAAAATTCATCAAGTATTGATTAAAAACCCAAGTAATCACATTGAGTCTAACACTAATAATTAATAATTACTCCTAAATTTATAGCTATTGATTAGGAATATTATTAGAGAACTACTTGATGTGTGACATAGATTAAATTAATGTAATTGTTTCCTCTAATATAAATGTACAATCGTGACACTTAAATTAACTACACAAACTAATAATTACATAATAAGTATAGTTTCAATAAATAAATAGGAAATATATAATTAAAATAATCCAATTGCAATAATCCAAACACAATAACAGAATAAACAATCTTAATTTAATATTGTGTAGTTTAAATAACTCAGAATAAAATTCTAATGAAATTATATATAGTCTTATTTAAAATTTACAGTAACTATAAAAAATTTATAAAGGAACTAAAATTAAAAAGAAACCCCTTTAAACTTAAAAATTCAAATCAAATGCCAATCCTCAATTGAAAAGCTAGTCAATCATTCGGTCAAGTAAAGACAAGACTTGATGGAAATGCCAAACACCTTAAAAAAATAAATGAAAGGTTAGAATCTGATGGAAAGGCAATTGAGGAATATGGAGAAATCAATGGGAAGAGAGAAAGGTTGACAGTGGCAGCGAGTGAGTGTGGAGGAGTTGACAGTGGCAGCGAGTGAGTGGTGGATTTCGGTGAAGGCAAGATTGGTGGCGGCAAAGGTGGAAATCGACGGTAGCGAGGGTGATGTTGATGGTGGAGAGAAGGAAAGGTTGACGGAGAGGGAGAGAGATTGATAATGGAGTTTCTCAGGCAGTGGGGACGGAACTCCGACGACGGTAGTGGTAGAATGCCGCTGATGATGGTGATGAAGATGTGGTCTCTCCTCTCCCTCCAATTTCCTATATCTCCTCCTTCAAGATAAACTCCAATGGTGGTGTGTGTGTCGGCTCTTAAAATCAGATTTGAAAGGCAAGAAGACGCTAAAAATGAATCGGGTCACTTTCTGTAATTTTGAGAAATTATTGGCACTATTATACAATTTGGCCGGATTCTTTTCTTCATTGGCTTCCTGATTCCATAAATGTTGGGTTCTTTTCTGTAATTTTCCCCGGAATTATCTTGAATTAAAATTAACCCCAAAAATTTAATACATCATATTCTCCAAATCAACGAGAATCATAAAATATCTGAAATTCATGCCTTTATTAACTTTAATTTCACACACACAACTTTAATCCCAATTAATCATAATTAATTCAATTTAAGTATGAAAATATAGTAAGTAAATCTCCAAAAACACTATGAAATAACTTATTAAAATATGATGTTATCACCTCCAATTAGTGTTTTAAAAGCCGGAAATGTAGAGGGTCATGGTTTAAACAATTGAAACAGTTAGACCATTTGATTGAACCGATGACATAATATATAAAAAAATATTTGATATATATATAATGTAAATAGTTATTACAATATAATAATATAATAATATTAAAAATAAAAACAAATATATATACTACAAAATTAGAATATTTGGTTTGGCTGGTTTTATTTTGTTACAACTATCACATTTTTTTTTAATTTTTAAAATAACATAAATATATGATTACATTTCAACCAAAAATATATGAATAAATCAACCACAGCCAAAGAAAAAAAATCATTATTGAAGTTGCAATTAAAAATGTGTAGATAATGTTTTAACGTGATTTATGATCAACCTATAACTAATTCAATTATTTTTTATTTACTTATTTAGGGATAACATTAAAAACATAGATATAATTCTATCCATATATAATTCAATTATCTTTCTCAAAATATTACATTGAACAAAAATCATCATATTATGCCTAAAAATTGATTTTCTTTTATTCTCTTTCAGATTTTTTTCGAACTCATAAAACATTTTTTTTCTTTAAAAAAGTGGTTTATTTATTAGAATTAATTGATTAATTTCAATTAAGCGTATTACAGACGCTTCTTCTACTACCTCATACTTTTCGAGTAGTATTCACAATTGTTTATTGTCCTCTCTCAAACAAGTTCTCTTTCCAACAGTGACTTCCGACTTTTTCATCTTGTCCCTCGTCTTCAAACGTTCCCTTTATTGGAGAAGGATATCCTCACGGTGGGAGAATCGAATATCATTGTTCTTATTTCATCTCATAAAAATCATCGACTTTATTCTTCATATAAGTGTTTCACCCACTCTTCTTTAATGAATATGCCCCCTATTTCATTCTTCATCTTTTAACCTGAACATTTTCTTGATCTTCATCTTGCATTGTTGTTTTGGTCAGACCCGTCTGATTTTTAAAGATCCATTCCGGTTTATGATCGAATAGCGGTTTACGGTTCAAAAGACAGTTTTAGGCAGCTAAATGCGGTTTAATGTCTTGAACGGTTTAATTATGTTGCCTATGGTGTTTAACTTTCTGATCACTGGTCTAGCCGGTCCAACCGTCCGGTTCAGCTTTAAAAACACTACCTCCAATTACCACTAATAATTCTCTCTTATAATAATAATTTATTACACATTCTCTCTCATAATTTCCACCCATTCTCTATCATATGTTTTATATCTATTCTATCTCCTACTCTTTTTTATAAATAAGGTATGTTTGTGACATAACATTTTTTATACAATCGTTGTTTTTAACTTATCTCATAAAGAATTTTTTTAAGGCAATTATTAAATGGTTCATTTTAATTTAACTCTTTAAGAAAACAAAAGAAAATATTTTTTTTATAATTGTACTTGAAGCTCGTCGGGTTGATTCGAGCCAATGAGTAAACAAGCTAGGCTTCAATATTGGGAGGCTCGAGCCTATGAAAAAGAGTAGGAGAGAGAATGGATATAAAACATATGAGGTATTGTAGTTTTGATATAAATATACGATAGAGATAATGGATATAAAACATATGTTTTGTAGTTTTGATATAAATATACTAAGGGTCCATTTGATTTGATTCATTTGCAGCTTGCAGTGCAATGTGATGTAATAAAATTATAATTATAGAGTTATTGTTTGGTTTGATTTTTAAATAAGGTGTAATAAGTTTTTTTAATACTTATTTAAAGTGATGATCTTTAAGGAAAAATATTTAAGAGCCATCATGCTGCCTCAGCATAACCGTTATGCTAACTTGTCAGGAACATTCCTTGACGATGGTTGTAATGGTGGGGGCAACGATAACAGTGGCATGGCAGTAGAGATAATAGGTAGTGACGACAATAACAGTGGACGAGGAGGTAGTGACAACAACGACGGTGGAGGTGGCGACAACAATAATAGGGGAGGAGGAGGTAGTGGCGATGATGGTGGGGAGGTGGTGACAACGACAACTGTGGAGGAAAAAGTAGTAGCAGTAGCAGTAACAGCATGTCATGGTGACAACAACAACAGTGAAGATAGCGGTGATGACGGTAGCAACAATGGCAATGAAAGAGGAGGAGGAGGTAGTGGGATGACAAGTGAAATGAGACAAGTGAAACATAGATATTAGAGACTAAAGGGTAAATTAATTATACCTTTTCAATTATATAGGTAATGGGTATTTAGATGGTGAAAGGTACGAATTAGAGTTACTAATTTTTTAATACTCATCATTACTATAATAAACTTTATTACTATATTAAGAACAATCAAACACTCATATAAATAATATCATTGCAGACATACCGTGGATGCGAACCAAACTTTTTCTAAGGACTGCATCAGTGATTTTGTCTATAGACCTATAAGCCGGACAACAAAATGTGACGGTTGTCCTCTACGGCCATAATCAAAATTTCATATGATTTTATGAATCATGGTAGTATATATTATGAACCCATTTCCGATTTGTTAGTGATCTATATATACTATAGCGCAATCATTTTGTTATAATGCTCTCTGTTTATGATTGAAGCCGATATAGACTATAGTAGTATATGTTTATATATATTGTTTATTATCGAGAGGAAAAACAAAAGGAGAGTTTTATAATATCTCATGATTTTAATGCAAGCCATGTTTTCCAACTGGGTAATTTAAAAATTCATGAGACCCCCAATTCTGCTATTCCGCACTGTCAATGGAGATCGGTCAACGTTGCGGACCGAGTTTCATATGTGCTTTGCATGTGCCCTGATTAAACATTCCACAAACTCATTATTATTGAGATGTGACAACACCCACCCCACTAAAGAACAAAAGAGAAAACAAATATGAAACATATCACAAGTGTCCACTGTCCTGAAACACACATATTCACAACAATATATAATGTGGTACAGTAGTATGGATATATATATATATACGTGGAGATCGAGTTGAGAGTTGAAAGTTGAAGTTACTTTAGGTTAGAGTCAGGATCACAATGAGTGTATAATCTGTTCTGATATCAACAGCATATGATGTAGCCAGATATTGTGGTGGCAAATGGCCTTATCAACAGCATATGAAGGAGGATTATTACAGTGGCCTGGCTTTAAATCTTAGTTATAATAATGATGTTCAGCTTTTATCCTCCATTTCTTCTTCCTCGTATGATGCCTCCGTCTTATCACTCTCTTTCTCTAATTCTTAATTACTCCATCTCCCTATTTTCTCATTACCTTTCTTGAGATCGTGCCCTAAAGCTAGTAACCACTTTAATTAACCACAGCGCGCGCCCACTCCCTCAAAAGGATATCTAACTTTTTGCGCCACTTTCTTTAATATTGTCTATCATATCTTTTTCGTTGTTTCACTCTAAAATCAAAATCAAATTCACAATCACAATCCAAAATAAGGGCCAAAAATAAAATACAGATGAAGCTGCAAAATAGGAAGCGTGGCCAGAGAGGAAGACAGCGAAGCAGAAAACGACAAGAAAAAAGGTCGAGTCATCAACTCAAGGGGGCCCACCGCTCCATGATTCATGAATAGTTTTATCACTTTATGAGATGAGCAGGGGGGAATGGAATCACCAAAATTAAAAAAAGCCAATAAAAGAGCGCGATTCGTGTCGTGTGGACCTCCACATTATGATGTCACCATCCCGTCTCGACTTTTATCCTTTTCCCGTGGCCGTCTGATGAAAACGATAGGCTCCCACGATCCCATCTTTCCCCCACTCTCTCTCCTATGAACTGGTAGTCTTTGGAGCAAACCAGCATGTGAGACCTCCCTTACTTCCACCTGACTTCAGCCCAGAAACACACGCGCCTTCACCGTCTGCCGTCCCTCTTTGGAGTTTGTGCTCCTCCTCTTTTACTTACTTCCCATAAATTCTGTCAGGCCTTGGAGTCCTAAATTCAGACTATTATTTTTCGACGCCATTACCCATCTTCTTCCCCTTCGATCTCCCTTTTTTCCCCTACTGGCGGGGCACCGACACTATCTTCGCTTCGCATCCAAAGCCATACCTTCCTCAGTTTTTGCTTCTCCCGCTCCTGCATTTCTTTTCCACCTTCCGGTATGCTTTTCCTGTTTTCTTTCTATATTTCTGCTTTTGACAATCTGTTGGAAATCGTTGTTTTCGCTAGCTATATGTCCTAGCCTGTACAAAATTTCCCTCGACAGTGCTAGTTTGTTTGACCCTGATTTGGCATCCGGGCTGGAGGGAGGGACTGGGATTCCCATTCCTTTAGAATTGCAATTTTCTTAAAAGTTCTCATCTCAGTAAATTAATTTTATTGTTTCTTTTCCAAGTCGGAATGAATTAAGGTCCTTTTGTTCAGTAATTTGAATGGCCAATAGCTGGGCATTTTTGTCTCTTTCGTTAGTTGCTGCAAAAGACTTTGATTCCGATCAAGACGGTTCGTTACGCCTTATCTTTTACTTTTTCAAAATAGTTTTGCATGGACCACTTCCACTTGGGTATCACTGCCAATTTGCTCATCCGACCTTCGTGACACAATTGTTTCCGCGCATTGGATTTAAAATTTTAAGCGGGTCATCTTCATTGGTTTAGAGATCTCATTCACTCGGGCTCAACGTATTTATTTTTCTTCAATCTCATGTACAACGTCCCTGCCTCCTTCCCCCCCGTACTCTCTTGAGCTATGTAAGTCATCTTATTTACGTGCTATCCAATTAGGAGTCTATGAAAGTCAATTGATAATGTGGTGCCGTATGCAACAACATTTTAGCTACAACCTTAACGGAAATCATTTAATGAGGCAAGGGATTGGGGCAGGGGCTGTTGGCTGGGAAATGTCTTTTCTCTAGAATTCTTAACATTATCTGCGCTCTCTCATTTGTAGTAACCTCGTTTTATCTTATTATTTTCCTACCCATCGAAATTAAATTGAAAGTCGATGAGAATTTTGGTATATTTGTCTTTTATATTGCTTGATACCGCCAAGTCAATCTTCTTGCATTTTTTGTACGGATGGTTAGTTTTGAGAGGTTTTCGGAACTGTTATTGTTCTTTCTGCGCAAGTTATTGTTAATGCAGTTTGATTTTATAATTGTAATTCAGTCCCACCTGCAGCTGAAAAACAAACAGCAGGAACTTTTCTGCTTGCAACCTCCTTCAAAAATAATGTGGTAGATCATTTCAGAGCTGGAGCCCGGAATATCCATGCAGCCCATGGAATAGTTGTCAAATATCAAAAGGAACTTGAAGAAACCAACGATCAGCATGAGCAGAAAGCTGCGTGACAAGTCAAAACCAGAAAAAGCTACTTTGCCATATGCAGATCTCCAAAGTGTGGAAAACTGCACTTTAAAATCTTCCAGGAATCAGCAAAAGCAAGTAAATTTCAGTGGGGCAAGTGAAGACGATGAGCTTGTTAAGTACATGGCTAATTTGCCGGTTTATTTGGAGAGGGGAAAAAATATTCATGAGAAAGCTTTAAATGTTGGGGTCCTTGATTGGTCCCGTCTAGAACAATGGCAACATAGGCATAAACATATACCCCCGAAGGGTAAGAGGACTTCAACATCCACCAGTCACAGTAATTCATTTTCTTCTGTCCCAGCAGAAGGATCCTCTGGTCATTCAGTCAGCGGTCGTAGTTTGTCTGCTTCTTGTCAAAGATTAAGTCGTCCATCACTGCAATCTCACTTTATGGCATCTACCGTGCAAGACCTCTCCCTCGGTGACAATACCTCAGGAGAAAATGTTGGAAATTGTCATAATCTTAGACGTGGCCTGGGCAACGTTAATGCCCAGAGCAAATTAGTCAGAGCAGATGAGTATCTTTCCCCAAACCTTGATTTAAGGAGACTGAAAGCCGGCAGCAAGAAGGAATTGTATTCAGACATCAGTAAGGAGAGTACAATCTTGCCAAGTGACAAAAAATGTGAGGGAGCGTGGCATGCAAAGTTAGAAAAGGGTACTCAAGACAGTAAATTGGAGAAAAAAATGGAGACTTTTGAAGCACCAGATATAAAAGTTGTTGAGCAAGGTATAATTAGGAAAAGCAAGCCCATTGATCCTCCTTTGCCAAACAAGATTCCCCAGAATAATCATTTTGTCGTATCTGATACGAGAACATCTTTCGGTCAAAGGTCAGGAATTATCAAGAGAATGAGCTTTTCAGAAAAATCCAAGGAACTTTTCCCTAAAGAAGACTGCGATATTTTACACTCATGCCCACTACCAGACGATGCTGAGGCTAACCATTCTCAGGCTGAAGGGTCTAGCTCCTTGGATACAGGGAATATCAGAATTCCCACAGTCACCTCCTCAGCTCTCCTCTCATCTAAAATGGGAACAAGCCCGTCAAGATCTACTAAAGGTGGAGAAAGAAAACAGATTGGAGCTGCAATTTCATCTGCATATGGACCTTCTCAAGGACTAGGCCAGAAAGGTAAGACTGAAAAGTCAAGAAGCTCTTCTCCATTTGGTCGATTTGGCATCAGCCTGGGTTATACAAGCAAAGCTCCCAGCTGCAAAGAGAGTTCACATGTACCACATAAGAGCTCCACGCCAACTGTTAGATCTAGTTCAGAAACTGTGAGAGTTTCAGCTAGCTCAGGCACTTCAGGCAGAAATACCTCCGTTGATGCTAGCAGAAGCAGGACAAGCCCTTTGAGGAGGCTACTGGATCCATTATTGAGACCAAAAGAAGCAAACTGCCGTCACTCCATGGAGTTACGTCAGGAAGATCCAGGGTTGGTACATAACGCTGATGTTGCCTATCCCCATCTGCAGTCAGGGAAAGAATTGGACAGGGACCGTAGGGTCAGTTGCAGCTCTATCAACACCTGTGATTCATATAGTGAAAAGAAGCACGTATCTTCAACATTTCGAGCTCTTCTTAGAATTGCAGTAAAAAATGGCCATCCCCTGTTCACATTTGCAGTTGACAATGACAACAATGTTCTTGTAGCTAAAGTCAAGACTTTAAGTACCTCAGGGAAAGATGACTGCTGCTGTATCTATACTTTCTTTTCCTTCAGGGAAGTTAAGAAGAAGAATGGCAATTGGATGAACCAAACGGGCAAAAGCAAAAACCCAAATTATATTCACCAAGTTGTCGCCCAAATGAAGGTTTCTAATTCTCACCTGTATGATTTAACTGGTCAGAATTGTGTGGACTTTTCCACTGTGAAAGAGTTCGTATTGTTTTCCGTTGAACTGAAGCAGGGGAATGGGGAGGCCACTGATTATCAGCCAAATGATGAACTTGCGGCCATTGTTCTCAAAATACCCGGAGCTATCAGTTTCTTCAACAGTTTGCATCAGGGGAGTTGCCGCAATAATAGTCAACTTGTCCATGCAACAGTTGTGCTTCCAAGTGGGGTTCATAGTCTTCCAAGTAGAGGTGGACCTTCGTCCCTGATTGAACGCTGGAAATCAGGTGGATCATGTGACTGTGGTGGGTGGGACTTGGGTTGCAAACTGAAGATCCTTGAAAATGAAAATGGAAATGAAGCTTGTAAATGTTCAAAACCCTCCAAAGCTTATTTTGCAGAACAGTTTGAGCTATTCCTCCAGGTACTTCTTGTGTTTAGGTTTATGTGATTTTCTCTCATAGTCCTGTTATAATTTTCTTAATGGTCTTTGAACTTCCATTTCTAATTAATAGGTGAATGGACAAGATCACGTGCCTGCTTTCAGTTTGACCCCCTTCACGCAAGGAATATATTCAGTTGCTTTTGACTCGTCCCTCTCACCTTTGCAAGCCTTCTCCATTTGCATCGCTTTAATGGACAGTAAGATGCCATATGAGCTTTCTGGATCAAAAGATTTCGTTGAAGGAAAAACTCCAAGAGAAACCCTGGCAATGCAAAATGAGGGGATAAAGGTTTTGCGAAAGTTGGAGGATATTCCTGCTAGTTATATCTCGTATCCACCGCTTTCCCCGGTTGGCAGAGTCTAAAGTTAGCTATAGGCATATAGAAGTAAAGACATGTGTCCGATGCAGTATCTGTAATTAGGCATGTGCGCAGTGTATTTTGTTCATGTCTCCTGCGTAGAGTTAATTTCCTGAGAAGTCCATTACAAAGGAAATAAGGTAGAAATATGACATGGGGGATGCCAGATCATCGTGCTTCTCCTTACTTCTTTTTTGGTTGTTTTTACAGCTGAAGAAATTATGTGTAACATGGAATATTATCAATTAAGTGAAGTGTGAATAGCATGGTTTTGTTGTGTATTGGCTTCTCCTATGTTTGTTATGCATGTATGATTAAAAAAAAACAATAATAATTCCTGACCTTACAAGTCTCTTGATGGTGAAGATCAGGTTTCTTATGTATTCCATACAACACCAATACCTATGCATAATTATCAGATTAAACGTTGTTTGAGCATAAGCTAACAAAAAATCCAGCAAGAGAATAACACAATTAGGAATAAAGAAGAAAAGAAAAATCCAGCACATTCCTAACTGGATCCAATGAGCTATGAGTCACACAACACAGATAAGCATCATTGGGGTTTGGGATGCGTCATTTTTTTAAAGAATTAAATGTCACGTCAAACGTGCATTGACTAGGGATAATTATAACTGAAATCTTGGTGTTTTTCAGGGAGAATATCTTCGATGGAGATTCGTTCTTTTTGTAATTAGAGATTTATAGCTACAGAGTGTGTGTGTGTGTGTGTGTAAGGGAAGAAGAAGAAGAAAAAGACTAAACGAGACATTGGGCGATGAAGGCACGTGATCCCCACCTTGAGCCAATTGATGTTACCACGAGGCTAATTATTTAATTATGCAGCTTGTCTAGTATGCCTTTTCCTCTCTCGCTCTCACCAAGGGTAAGATTTTCGTTTGACTAATTGCATTTTAGACTACCATTTAAGTCCTAATTCCTCTTCTTACTACACATGATTGATAGTTAAGAATTTAACAACTACTGATAAACTGATTTTGATTGAGATATAATGATTGATAAATTATAATTAAGAGATAACATGAGTAATAGTAGTAGGGTTCTCACCCTTTATTTAGTACTAGGCAGAAAGAGTCTGAGTTGGAAGCTGCACAAGATCATCAGTACGGAGATGAGAACTATCTGACCATGGTTGGCTATAATAATCCGTATTGGAATAGCATGGAAGGATTTGTGCCACCATTACAGTTACAATATGAAGGAGCAATGATGCAAATGATGAATTATTATGACTTAGGCCCTTTGGAAATTTAATGCCTCAATTTCCCTTTGGTAGCTTCAACAATAATTACATGTTCTCTGTTTTCCCTCCTCCAAGGTATTTAACAACACTCTGCTACATTACACACACACACACACACTTACACGGATTAATTATACACTTGTGAATTTACCAGAGATCAGGAAGTGAAAAGCACTAGGGAGATTTCTTCCATTAATAATAGCATTCCTCCCTTGTCAAAATTACCGAGATATCAATCGTCAGGCAACCCACAACCTTCACTTCCGTCTAAAAGAAAATCCCAGCACTGTTCTGACGGTGACTGTCATGAGCACCGCCACCGCCACCACGATCGGGCAAACTCCTTGACAGGGTCGGCATTAAAGTCCTCCTCCTCCGCCACGACCAAGGCCACCGAAACTACGGAACACAGGCATAAGGCCGATGAGAGGGAAGTCTCTAAGAAGAAATTTTAATAAGGCTAGTCCCGGGAGAAGTTCCGTATTCTCAGAGGATCAATTTTGTTAAATAGGATCTCTATCTTTGTGATACGGGCAATTAGGCAACTTTATCTAGTTGAGGAGGCCGAAGAAAGTCAGGAGTATGAGGAAGAAAAAAGTGAACAATAGATGATGAAGGAGTGAGAAGCTACAATTATGCTTATGAGGCACTGATAAAGAATGTCAAATAAGCTAGCTTCTACATTAGCAACACCATATAGATAAGCTTATGAGAGACTGATAAGTTTTATAAAAATTATAAAACTTTAAGGTTGACAAGTCAAAATATAGAGGATTGAGTTGTAAACTCAATAAAATTATAAGAATTAAATAATTAATATTCCCAATTAATCATGATTGATGCCCACATTGGTAGTCATCTTAAAAGAAAAACACAAATAAAAAATATATATAAAAAACAAAAAAAAAATCTCTAAATTAATGATGATTGATAGTCATCTTAAAAGGGAAATACAAAAATTTAAAATAAAAAAATCCACCAATTAATGATGATGGTTACCCAAATTGGCAATCATCTTAAAAAAGAAATTTAAAAAACATGAAAAAAATATAAAAATAAAAATTTCCCTACTTTCGCGTTAATTACTTTTTTTATTTTTATATTTTCATGTTAATTGCAAATCAATCATCATCAAAGATATGAAAGACATTTTTTTTATATTTTTTTAAATTTATCTTTTAAGATGATTGTCAATTTGGGTAACCATCATCATTAATTGGGTAGATTTTTTAATTTTTTTTATTGCCCTTTTAAGATGACTATCAATCATCATTAATTGAGATATTTTTATTTTCATTTTTTATATATATATTTTTAATTTTTGTTTCTTTTTTAAGATGACTACCACATCAATCATGATTAATTGGAATATTAATTATTTAATTCTTATAGTTTATTGAGTTTGTAACTCAATCCTCTATATTTTAATTTATTGGGACTCAACCTTCAAGCTTTATAATTTTTATAAAACTTATCAGTCTCTCATAAGCTTATCTATAAGGTGCTGCCAATGTAGAAGCTAGCTTATGCATTTAGTCAAACGAAAATCTTACCCTTAGAAACTGATAATAATCTTATCATCTTACTGATAAACTGATTTTTGATTATATCCTTACCTGTCTCAATAGGAGTCAACTTCTGTTGTGTTTCTTCCTTAACCACTTGAAGCCTTTCTTGTGATAGTTTCTCCATGATCACTGACCCATTAACTTCTTTAGATACATCTTTTGACTTCTTCTCTATGGTAGATAGAGTTTCTTGTACTTTTCTTTCTTCTCCATTACCAAGTGACACCTTCTGTTCTCTTTTAGACTCATCAGGTGATGTTGAAGAAGGAATCTCACGAACACGGAAGAGAGAGTGTTGATGGTATTATGCCTTCCATTTCTTTCTCAAAAGTAGCCCTGCCCATGAAAGAAAGATGGACATATTAATTCCATGAATGTAACAATAAGATCAGGGAGCAAAATAATCAAGGCACTTGCTCGTCTGGCTTCACAATTGCTAAAGTACCGGTTGGTAAAACATACGAACCATCGGATGCTTCGATAAGCATAGATCTCGGAATACCAGTGGGTGGTACCACTCTTTTAATGGCATAACTTGAATCATCATTTGTAGAGCAGTGTTTAATAAGATGCCCTAATTAAGAAATTAAAGGAAGTACTCTAAGTAAGTACATATATAGCCTATTGATACCCACAAATCTGCATAGAAAAATTGCAACATTTTTAATACATATATACCTGGCACATTACATCTACGGCAAACATAGCCGGGTGGAATTTTCTTCTGTTGTAATTCTGCAGCATGAAGAATAAGTAAACAACACACTTATATCACAAAAGAAGAGGAGGGGAAAAAATTTCGGCTAAGGGAATTAGTTTGCTCGAGGTTACATTGGAAACATGAACCCTATAATCTCATTGGGGTCCTTTGACAATTGACTTTTTAGATAAAAGAAATATAAACATTTTCAAAAGCATACCCGGAAAATCGCATCTACGCCAGCCGAAGGAAAAAGCTCATCAATATCATGAGAACAAAAGTAGAAGTGTCTTTTTGGAGGGGAAAGAAAGATAACAAAACTAGAAGTGTGTCTTTTTGGGTAAAGAAAGATGGAAACTCACTATTTCCAACCCAAAGGGGGCGTATTAACCAAGGCCTTAATCCTAAGGTCCTCTTCAGCTTTACTCATTGGTGCCAGAACCTCTTGAATTAAGTTTGAGACTTGGGCCTGTTATGAAACACTTAGTATGCTTTTTGACGAATTCGACAACAATGTTTTATAAAGAAAAAATGGTTTTATGACAAGACACTTGCATAACATGGTAGAGATATCAAGATGTGGAATATTGTTTTGCCTACAGAATGTATAGTTTTTTTATAAAGGTTGGTCAAGTATCATATAAAGTATGAAAAGTTACTAAAAGCTCCTGGAATCTGATTTTATGTTTGTTTAACCCCTCCCTTATATGAATAATATACAATTCTCTAATAAAAGAAAATATAACAACGCAACAGAACAGACTAGGACCTCGTATAGAAATCAAACATTACAATATCCAAACCTCTTTTTCTTTTTGTTTTTCTCTACCTAGTGTTAGATCGGGCCAAACAAGAAACAAGTAGCTATCTCAGATTCCTTTCTTGCAGATAGATCCGAACCTTCTTCGCAAGAGCTTGAAATTATGAAATTCAAGAGTTCTAAAATCGTTAGCGCCCACGTATTGTAATAATCAGAACAGACTCGAATAATCAACTAATCAAGGAAAAGCTTTTGTTTCTTTAGACATGGACAACGACAAACACGAACAAATCCTAAACCCAAAATCAAGACGGAGGAGAAGCAAATCTTTTTCTTGAAATGTCGATTCGGCGGAGCAAGGAGAGTCAAACCTTGGGAGCAAACGATCCGTGACAGTGAACCTAAAGATCGATGAGGATCAAGCAATATATAAGAAACGTGAAAGGGCGGCGAAAGAAAATATAGAGCGGGAAAATAAGCAATCCAATCAAAGACTTGATACCAAAAGGTCGGTTATTCCACAATAAAAAAAATAAAAGTCTAGGTATTTTTAAATCCTGAAGAAAAGTCTGGATCAGGATTTCAATATTAATCAAGTCAAAGAATTTTGATATTTTACCCAAAAAATGTTGATGTGTATTACAGTTTTACCTTATACCTAGTATTTTACCATATTTGTTATATGTATATATTGTTAGAAAATCAAATCATAATTTTATGATTATCTCTTTCTATTATACCCCTTATTATTACTCTTCATTTTTTACCTATTCAGTACGGTTCACGCGTATGTATTGTTCTTGTGTACTATTTATGCGTACTGTTTATTTGTACTACACTGTTCATGCGTTTGTACTACATATTTTCAAATAAATCTACTGTATTCAGTCTATATAATGTATATTTGATTATTTGAATAGATATACAAAAATCAAAGAGTATTTACTTTTCTTCGTATATATACCATTCCCACATATATATATATATATTATTAATGTTAAAATTAGTATTTTTCATCAGATAAATATCAATTTATCAATTGTCAATTAAAATGAAAAAGTTCTAAAAATTTAAATTAAAATGGGATAAAATTTGAACAATTTAACTTTGATATTTCTTTTCTTACACTCTCAGAAAAATTATCATGGGAGAATTTCAGTTCAGTCAACTCACAATGAGTGAAGGATTAGTCCTTAACCTATCGAACTGAGAATACCTTACAGAAAAAAAAGGGTATTTACATGACAAATGAAAACATTTACGAGAAAAAATAAAATGATTTAAAAGAGCTCATGAAGTTAAAAATAAAATTTTAGAAGACAAATAATGCAATTCATCTTGATGATCACACAAAAAATTGAAGGGAAAACGGGGCAAACCGGCGAAGTTCCCAGTTAACTTTTCCCCAATTGCCTCAATAATTTTGTTACGCGTACAGTTTTTAACCGTCTAATATAAAAAAGTTTATATATTTGTACTATAAAAATTGAGAAATTTTGACGTGACATTAATTTTTTTGTCTTTGTTTTTTCTGAACTGTTACTGTTTAAAGTTATTTTCGTTAACATTCTCTGAAAGTGCGTAGGGATTGAGAAGGATGAGTAGCTGTAAAGACTACAGACATAAATCAGGTAAAAAAAAAAAAAAGACTAAAGATGTAAAGGAGTTCTCATTTTCATAGGTTGCTTTCCTACGAAAAAGGTGTACTAATTTTTAACCCTTTCTTTCACTCATACCATAAATTTGCCCTCCCTCTCCAACACTCAAAGGCAGTCTGCAATCTGCAATCTGCAATCTGCATTTGGTTGTCATAAAGTTGTTCCCTTTTTCCCCTCTCTTCTCTTTGTCACTGTCACCTCAGGATCGGAGCTCCTATTTTTCTCCTTCCATGAAACATGAAACTCCTTTTTAATTATGAATTTATAGATACGTTCATATCTCCCGTCTTTCCCTCACTCTTCACGCAATAAACAAAGTCCATTTGCAGAGACTCGAGTGGAATTGTGAAAAGCTGAAGAATGAGAAGGGCACATAGTGAGTTGGGTGATTGGGTCTTGTTGGAGATTTGGCTGGCAGATCCTTGCCAGTATCCGGACTGTCTGCCCAAATCTTGCCCATTTTTTATTCTAACAAATAGAAATGAACACATGGTACCCTGTCTCTCTTCATTTTGGTTGGTTGGATGCAGTGACAAATATATTCATAAAGTTAAAAAAAAAAAAAGGGACGGGGTTTTGTATTGTACATGTAAATTGTAAATTGTAAATTGTAAATTAAAAAGCTAAGCTGCACAATAAGAAGAGGTTGAGGTGTAGGTGTAGGTGTAGGTGTATGTATGAAGGAATGGTTGAGTAAAATAGGACCACAAGGTGAGGCTTGAAAAAAGGTTGTGAGTTGTGACACCACATTCACATGCACACCCTCAAAAACATGTTCCACCTTTCCCCACTCATAATTGCTCCTCCCAATATCTCTCATATTCATCTTTGGATCTTCGTGCGTTCTTGTTATATGTTCCACCCCCCCCCCCCCCACTCCTACTTTCATTTCATCTGCCTTTTTTGTATTAGATGTAAAAATAAACAGAGTATTCTTTGTGTGTGTCTTTCCTCTAATCAAGAGTTTTCCTTTGCGAGGCTTATAGTGAAAAATAGTTTTCTTATTTATACATTATATAATATTATTATAAATTTTATAGTCTGTATGAGCATTTATCCATACTAAGGTTTTCTTAATTTTCACTCGTGTGTTGGCATCTCCATGTAAGGACAGCACATTTATTATGGTATTCATTCATGAAATGCGAGTCTCACCTGTGATTTGATAGCATACAGTGTTTTTGCCCATCTTCATGTATTTTGGCTTTGACTCTTTAATATAGGGAAAATCACCTTTTTTTTATCCTAATATGAAAAATCATGTTTGTTGGCAAAAAAAGAAAAAAGAAAAAAGAAAAATCATGTTTACTGCCTACTCTAGCTTCTTCCTTTTTCTTTTTTTTCTTTTTCCCATTAATTCACCGCCTTTCTCCTCTCAGTTACGAGGGAACATTAATACAACTGGCCTCTAAGGAAATTTTGATATATTTTAAAGATATTTTATAAATTTTAAAAAGAAAACTTTTTTTAAATTATCTGTAAAAAATATTAGAAGACAGCTTTTTAACAAGGGAGACAGACGTAGGAAGTACTTCATAAATTATGTAAACTATGTCAAAAAATAGAAGGGAGTTGAATACTTATTATGTACTACCTTAATTTTAAATATAAAATATATTTTTATGTCATAAAAATAGATTTTATATTTAGAATTAGGGGGAGAAGTATTTGTTTTATATTTTCACTTGATATTAATATCACCTAAGATAAATAGAGATTTTATTTTACCTTTTATATGAGTAAGCATGACACTTTTTTAAAAATTTTATTATAAAAAAAAAAAGAAAAAAAGGCAGAGAAAGCTAGACCATCACCTCGTGGCATATATTGTCAGTGGTGGGCTCATAGGCAAGCGTGGGAATGGAATGGGATGTCTTGTGGAGCCATTATCAAGCCGATAAAAAGAAAAGGAGGAATTGAAATAATTAATGAACATATATATATATATATATATATAAGTATTTATATTTTCTCAAAACAGATATAGTAGTAGAGTAGTAAAGGGTTCAGAGTGCAGGCTACAGGCTACAGGAGAAACGGAAAGCTGGAACAAAAGGGAATGAATGCTGAGGAGCTGGTGTGGTGGGGGTGATTCTTAAGATCAGGCACAAACCCTTGGATCTTAAAAGAGGATTCTTTCTCTTCTACTTTCTGTTACCCAAGGATACACGAATTTCCCTCCTGTTCGCTCCCCTTTCTCTTCATTGTTTCCACCTTATCGCTCTTCCTCTCTACACTCTCGTCCCCTCCAGAAAGTTTTTGAGGAATTGCATATTCACCAATGGGAGGTCGTTGCTCGAAATTCTCACTATGCTGGTGGTCCTCTAATATCAAATCAAATCTTCATGACTTGTCTGACAATGGTGAGGTTTTTCTCACTGTTCACTTTCTGTGGGGAAAACCAAAAATACTAACTGCTTTTACCTCTTTTCCTTTCACTGAAATTTTGTACTGGCGTGCAGATGATGGGAACAAGAATGAGAAGCCTGGAATCATAGAATATAGCTTGGATCAACTAAGAAGTGCCACTTCAGGATTTTCACCCGACAACATTGTGTCAGAGCACGGAGAGAAAGCTCCCAATGTTGTCTATAAAGGGAAGCTTGATGATGACGGGTGGGTTGCGGTGAAGCGCTTCAACAGGTCGGCTTGGCCTGATCCTCGACAATTCCTGGTTCGTGCCTTTTGCTTTCACCCATGTTTTTTATGGATTAGAGCTTCTCTTATGTTGAACCATGCATGTATATGGATGGCATTAGCTATCTTTGCGAGTTGTAGTTCATGTTTGCTGTGGTTGGTTTAACTTGTAGGAGGAAGCACGAGCAGTGGGGCAGCTTCGGAATGAGCGATTGGCCAACTTGATTGGGTGTTGCTGCGAAGGGGAAGAGAGACTGCTTGTTGCTGAGTTTATGCCGAATGAAACTCTCTCCAAACACCTTTTTCATTGTAATTTTCAATTATTTATTTCACATTCATCACTTAAGTTGCTCTTCTCTTGTAGTTGTTTGAAATGCAAGGATGCCTTGCTGGTTTAGTTTTATTGGTTGCTATTATTGCTTATCAGAAACCAATTGTAAGGGGAAAATCCAATCTAACAATAATTAACTCGGCAACGTAAGTTAATAGGAAGATAATTAAGCATTTTGAGATAATGGTCGACTAATATCAGTCATTTTCTTTAAGAAGCAAAGATGGAAACCAATTTAAGTAATCTTTATCCTACTTTTACTCCTTTAAGTTGACTTAGCTTATTAAGTATTCTTGTTGGTGAAAACCCCTAATTTGTAATTTGAATGAACTACTCTGACAGGGGAGACCCAGCCCATGAAATGGGCAATGAGGCTGAGAGTGGCCTTTTACTTAGCACAAGCTTTGGAATACTGCAGTAACAGAGGACGGGCATTGTACCACGATCTTAATGCATATAGAATTCTGTTTGATCAGGTACTTAACCTTTTTTTAACCATGATTGTTTAAATCATTATGTCTTGTCAACCATGTCTTACCTGGGTTCAATGGTGGACAGGATGGCAATCCCAGACTCTCCTGTTTTGGGCTCATGAAGAACAGCAGAGATGGCAAGAGTTATAGTACAAACTTGGCCTTCACCCCTCCTGAGTACTTGAGGACTGGTAATCACTGACAAAAAAAACTTATAGATGATCTTGTACTAGGTTATCTTGATATGTGTATCCTTTTGGCCTTGTGATCCCAAGTTCAAGATAATGGGCATCCCATGCCATTTGAAATTTTTATGGGCATTCTGACCTTAATTATTTAACTAAGCTAGACGTGTTTGAATTTGGCAGGAAGGATTACCCCAGAAAGTGTTATATACAGTTTTGGCACCCTTTTGCTTGATCTTCTCAGTGGCAAACATATTCCTCCGAGTCATGTATGCTTGCATCTTCTATTTTCTTTTCCTTTTGATACAATGTGGTTCTTTGCCTTGTTTTGACGTACTTGAGGTTGGATTTTGCTGGATATGCAATTATATGGATGTGGATTATTCAACCTATGATGGCGGATTTTGCAAATGATCTTAGCTTACCATTAAAATGTTAACATCTAAACTAGGAGTGTAATCCTTTTACATGCAGGCACTTGATCTTATACGAGGGAAAAACTTTTTGATGCTCATTGATTCATGTTTGGAAGGCCATTTTTCAAGTGATGACGGAACTGAATTAGTGAGATTAGCTTCACGTTGTTTACAGTATGAACCTCGCGAGAGGCCTAATGCCAAGTCACTCGTAACTGCTCTAGCTCCTCTTCAGAAAGAAACTTCTGTAAGCTTTTCCTTCTTCCCTCCCTTTGTTTTGTAGTATCAAGTTCTTCTATTGCAAATGATTCAAGGTTTAGGTTTACTTTATAGTTCTGTACATGAAAGTGAGGCATATGGAAGTATGGGAAATGCTTATGATTTACTTTAAGTGCTATTTACCAGGTACCATCAAAAGTTTTGATGGGCATACCTGATGGGATTGCATCTACAAGGGAAACCATTTCATTGTCACCTTTTGGCGATGCTTGCTCTAGAAGAGACTTTACTGCAATACATGAAATTTTGGAAAAGGTTGGGTATAAGGATGATGAAGATGTTGCAAATGAGGTAATCAATGGTTTCTGTTCCTTTGGCATAGTTTTATCACAAGAATGCTGTGAGTGGATTTTTTTTCATTTCTCATGTTAATGATTATTTCTTTGGCTCCACTAACAAAAAGTGTTCTGGGAGCCAAATGTACTGTTTTGACTCAATTTTACAAGATTTCTGTTCTGTGCTTAGCTTTTCAACATCAGCTTCCTTTGGTTATAGCCTTGACATGTGCTTTAAGAGAATAAGAATTACTGAAGAAATAGTGTCACTATCTTATTCATGACAAGTTGACAACTTTAATGCCATTCAAGTCGACTGGTCATTTTTCATTCAAGTCTGTGTGCTCGCTCAATATTTTGCTGTAAGCTTGATTTGCATTAATATTCAATTTTTTCTGTATCACAGCTTTCATTCCAAATGTGGACGAATCAAATACAAGAAACTTTGAATTCTAAGAAACATGGAGATTTTGCTTTTCGTGCCAAAGACTTCTCTACGGCCATTGACTACTATACACAAGTAAGATAGCCAGAAGTGTAATGAAGTCAAAATTTCAGTGCTCATAAATGATGGAAACTTTCAATTTTTAATTTTTGTCAACGCTGGATTAAAAAGAAAGAAGGAAGAAAAACTTGACATGATTATGGTTTATGAAATTTGGTGAAATACTTCATGACATGGAAAACTGATTCCATCATTTACTAAAATGCGTTTTATGAGTAGTAGAGTAGGTTTAGTTAGCAGAGTTAATGAATTGAGATGTGATCACATTTTACTTTGGCCTTGTCCTAAAATAGAAAATGTTGATGCATGTTTTTGTTGTGTAGTTCATCGATGTAGGAACTATGGTATCGCCCACTGTGTATGCCAGGCGCTGCTTATGTTACTTGATGAATGACATGGCTCAAGAAGCTCTTGGAGATGCCATGCAAGCCCAATCAGTGTCACCCACGTGGCACACTGCCTTCTATCTTCAAGCAGCCGCCCTCTTCAGCCTTGGAATGGACAATGATGCTCAGGAAAGTCTTAAAGATGGCACAATGCTGGAAACTAGAAAGCATAGAAATTGAGAGTGTATAGTCGTTTTCCTCTCTACATATTTGTCAGGGAAAATTCACAAGTATTAATTGTATGTATGCTTCTTACTGGTAGCTTCTACAATTAGCAACTCCCCCATGACTCCACCGATTATCACTTCATTGGTACATTTTTTTTGCCCCTGTCAATGCTTTGAATCTCAAATTACCTATGTTCTTCAGAAGCTATCCCGTTTTCTAGATCAAGCTAATTTGTCGATAGATTATTTATATTGCTTCAGTTCCAGCTGGATTCAAGTTCATAGATAGCATGTGCGTGTTAATTTTCTCGCTTGAATACGCTAGTTTCGATTTCCAATTGGAACAGACGTTTGAAGCAATGGACGGTCAATTATTCCTTGCCTCAGCAGATACAGATTTTGACATTTGATTTCTATGATAGGGAGAATTGCAATTTGATCTCAATAAAAGAATTTTATGACAAGATGGTCCCAAAAAAATGCGTATTTATAAAAAAAAAATCTTAAAAATGTCAATAAAGATTATGAAGTTGCAATGACAACTCCATGTTATGAACACGGAGTTGTTATTAACAACTCTATATTATGTATAAACAACTTTACGAGCTTTTTTTGCAATTATGCGATTTCACATACCGTTTTGTTGTAAATTTCCTTCCTTGAGACCAAATTGCAATTCTCCCTCTATGATTTTGTTATCACCCAAAAAGCTTGGTAGAAAAATGTATGAAAAATTAATATCAAGGCAAAAATCCATCATAGGAACGAAAGAATACAAACTCGTGCATTATTGGCAAAGGTAAACCACCAGCTCAAATTCATTATAGACTCGATCCCTTTGAAAATAAATTAGGCCGATACGAAAAATAAAGTCCGTCCAGAGTATTTATATATTCGGCAGTCGATCAATGCAGCTCAGGCGTAACAAATCCCAGTTTGATCACATCGGTGGCCTACCAGAAGGTCCAGAACCAAGCAGCTGACCAACCAGACTAGTCACCTAGCCAGCAACAGATTTATATACATGTATTAGACAAAATGCAATGCCGATAGAATTTGGTAGATATGAGAAATTTGCTCCTTGCATACAACCAACCTCAGCAGCATTAGAAGATTGGGGGAAAATGAATAACTGATAGGTAAAGCAGCCTAAAAATGGCTAAGCAATTAGTCACAAAGGAGACATAGACAGCATCTTACATGCCAGTATTTCGAAACACAGCGGTCAATGCAACTATTTTCACCCATATTGAGCTCAGACTCCTTGTACCTAGTAAGATAAAGTGATAAACCATACAGATCATCCTTAGAATGCTACTGCAGAATGCTGATGACAAATCCTTTTAACGACACAAATTATGATGTTTCAATAATGAGTTATCTTACTTGTTTTCAACACATTTATTGAAACAAGTGTGGGTCAACCTGATCAAGAAAAACAACACATGATTAACCATAGGAAAGATTATGCAACAGATGCAAACAAATTAAGCTGAGAACCGTTACAAATGAGTAATCTGGTTTCCACAAACCCTTGAAGGATAATTTGTCTAAACTAAAGAAAAAAATGCGATAGAAATATGCGGAAGCCGAGTTTCAAAGGCAGGAAACCCACTTGTTAAATAATTCGACCCTATATTCCATCTCCTTTTCGGCCATTCCAAATATCTGCACCAAAATCATATACAACAACATTCAAGTACATGCAAAACTGGTCAAGCAAATTAATCAAACTATACAAAACTTCACGCTGAAACTGTATGGCAGCGTATAAGCCAACCGACTGTACCCACAGGCAGAGAGAAGATGCCGTATAATCTATTAATTCAATTAAGAGAGGAAAATAATAATTAATGATGACATTGTAGAAATGACTTCAAATTGTGAATGAGGGCAACAAAAATGCTAAGCAGAATCGGACGGAGCACTGGAATTCCTCTCTCACAGCTCAATATCCGAAAAACCAACAAAATTATATATATATTTATATAAATATAAGACCTGCCTGTTCTTTGTCCAAGGCCGAAGGCATATTGTTGTTGGCAGCCATTGCACCCTACAAGTAAGGAGATTAGACAAAGTCAGCGGATAAAAAAAAACGGATAAAGCAAAACCAAAGGAAATTTCGAGTACTTTGTACGCAAACACGCCGAAATGAGAAACAAATGCCAGAAATCCGGTAACGAGTTAGATTTAGCTCAGAGAGGGAATCAGTGTCCAGGGTCCGCAAATTTGATCGCAAAGGTTAAAATGAAAAGTCACAAAACCCTAGAGGATTCACAAAAGGATCAAGAAATAATAAAGTACAGTGAATATCGCAACATTCGATGTTAAAATGAAAAAAGCGTTACAAAACCCTGGAGATTTTATGTTAAACTTAAGCCTCGCCTGTACGACCGTTTTGGACCAGCTAAAAGACGCTTCAGATAATAACATGTGTCATCCTGTGGACTGTAGAGCATGGAATTAGGGTAGCCCGCGACGTGGCAGGAGATTACTTTTAACTTTTTTTCTCTTCTTGTTTTAAGGTTGATGTTTTTTAAAGAATAATAAAAAATTTAATTAAATTACTTTAAATTTATTATTTTTATTTAAATTTTTTATCTAACTTATAAACTGATATATATTATAATAATATAGAGTACTAGATATAATATAATTAACTAACTTATTTACCTTTATTGATTTCTCTAAAAAAAATCAATTATATCTTATACTACTCTGGGGCCTAAATATAAGACTTAGTTAATTTTTTTTAGAGAGATTAAGGAAGCTAAATTAAATATTTAATCATATTATATATAGTGTATCATTATATTATATATATCAGTTTATAAATTAGAAAAAATAGTTTGAAGCAAAACTATAAATTTAAGTGTTTTAAAGTAATGTAGTTAACTTTCTTAAAATCATTTTTAAAAAAATCAACTGATTCTTATATTTAAAGCCAGAGGTAGTATTTAAGACTGGAGAGAGTGGTATTATTACGAGTATTTGATTTGTCTTATGAAAGTGGTAATAATACAAGAGAGAGATTTGGGATGAAAGAGATGAGTAAGACAAGAGATAATTTGTAGAGTAAAGAGGAAGTGACTCTTATTCCCTTCCCTTATCACAAGTGTATATACATGCATATATTTATAGAATCTCGATATTGAAAACTAACCTTATGAACTATCATACATGAATATGTGCATTAAGTAATATAATTATATAGGCGTTATGAAGAATGAATATTTCAAAGCCTTTAATTTAGTGGTAATAAATTATAATGCTATTGAATATGAATAAAATATGAAAATGTTTATTCTTAGATATTATAGAGAGGACTAGACTTATGTCAAGTTACTTAGGTTAATTAGGTCAATGAAGCCAATCAAAATATACCATGTGTATTATTTTTTTCATATCAATACTTAATCACAGAACAGGTATCATAGGCTATTCTAACATATCACACGGCTAGAGCCTGAAACATGATTTAACATGGAAAAAAAATACACATGGCACACTATAATTAGCTTTATAGACATACTTGACCTAAGTAACTTGATATAAGTTTTAGGGAGAATTTCAATAAAGGATCGCAGTTGGGAATTAATAGCAGTACAGCCTATAAACAAGTGAATGGGTCATATGACCATAGATTTTTCTTATTAATATGATCTACTCACTTTTTTATGGGTTGCGCTAATATTAATTCCCAATTACAATCATTTATTGAAATTCCCCCTAAGTTTTATCCTATAATCATCCTCCATCCATTCCGATGCTTGTGGACATGTAGTCCTTAATGCAAGGCGCAAGTCCTATTTAATCTTTAAAAAGATAAGATAAAATAAATAAATCACATATTTATAATACATTTCTTGTATCTTTATATTATAAAGTATATTAATTTATAAATCCTTTAAAGTAATTTATTTAATTTTTTTTAATGTATTAAAACAAGTTATCAACAATTTATTTTAAGGAGCAGAAGTTGTACCAAGAAGAGTATGCAAGTATTAAGATAATAAATTACAATTTATTGATATAAGTTGATCCAACACTTGTGCGGCCGTGATCTTTTCTAAACCCTACAAATTCACTTGTAAGGAAAGGATAGTGAAAAATAGTGGATTATTTGCTTATGTTGTCATTTGTTAACTTCATGAGTATTCTGGTTATAATAATAAATAGGTTGACAAAAAAAGTTATAATAAATAGTGAGAATTTAAGTTTTTGAGTTAAATTTGAAACATTAAGTCACAATAAAGGTTCTTTGTAGGGCACTACAAAAATAAAACAAGCCTATTTCATGATTTATTGGAGAACAAAATTGTTACATGTACTACAAAAAAACTCTAAATTACCGATGAAAAGAGATTCTATCTGTAATTACCGACAGAATTACTCACGGAAATTTTTTCCGTCGGTAGTTACTGAAGAAAAAAATTTACCGACGGATAAATATTCCGTAGGTAATACGGAATTACCCACAAAAAATTTTTCCATGGGTAGTTACCAACGAAAAAAATATTCCGTCGGTAATTACCAACAGAAAAAATTTCCATCGACAATATTTAAAATAAATAAATTAAATATATAATAATATAAAACGAAAAAGAAAAAATAAAATGAGAAATATCATAAAATTAATATTTAATAAAATATTAAA
>JBAGKO010000014.1:21431122-21447535 GCA_037177275.1 Acacia concinna
AGGCAAGAACTGAGCAACTTCGAACAAGTCCTTCTTCTTTTTTGTCTTGGATTTCTTAGAGGAAGCAGGGTTCAGAGAAGCCGAAGATAAGGCGGAAGTCAAGTTTCTGAAGAGGTTAAATGAGAATATGAGAAAATGAGAGTTTCGAAGAGACCGGGGTGTGCTTGCTAGAGCAGTCCCCATTCCGGTCCTTCCCGATGAACGCTAAATTCAAATCACCCCTCCCTCCGGCGGCCGCTGCCCAAATACACTCCATGGTTGTATTCTACATTTCTCCTTTTACGTCCCCGCATCAAGTGGGAGTAATCAAACGCCGTCGTTTTAACCACAAGAGAAATGGGCCGCTTTGCACCATGCAAGCCAATGAAGCCACGAAGTATTGAAGCAGGAACGTACCATTCGCGGGCATATTATTAAGAACAAAAGTCAAACTACTCCTATAGCTTTTTTTTTTTTTGGTAACAGCTATATAGCTATTTAGTTCAGAGTTCAGACACCATTTGCAATTGGCAATAATATAATATAAATGAAAAAGAAGTCAAATGTTATCATGTCATTCTAGTAATCACTTTCTAATTTTTCCAAAGTCTGTTGTTAGGTTTTCTTATAAAAAGAAGCCAATTTGCAACATTGAGACTTCATTGTTGTATGCAGTTAAATACTTCTCCCACTCCTTAGAGAAAATATTGCCAGTGTTGAGATCGTATATTAGAAAAAAAAAATATAGAATTTTGTGGAGGAAAAAAGAAGTTTAAAAATGATTTAGCATTGAGCATGTGAAAGTGGCGGAAAAACATAAATGGAATAATACAACATTAAACAACGACGTGAAGCTAAACGTCAATTGTTTTCACCAACTGATAAACCAATTCTAGATCAGTCACTAAAAATACAATTTCAACCAGGGGCTTTCAAGTAAAACACTGCTCTCTCTGTTTTTATATGAATCTGCATAACTGACATTTGGTCGGGAAAAAAAATGTTGTGGGAGAGGTGGTTCTAACAAGTCCAGGTGACGGGGCATAGTTTTGGAGAAATTGATTGTGAGAAAAATGAGTGTTTGGGGTGTTTTCTTGGAGACAAAACCATGGTTCTGGGAATCATCCAAACATACACACAATATATATAATTTAATGTTCATGAGAGTCTTTGGGATGACCACTATCATGTTGAGTGAATGAACAAATCGGACCTCTTTTGAGAACAGGTCAGTCCTTCATATGTACAAAGACAAAATTTAGAGTGGTGGCTCAATTACCGATTGGAGAAAAAGCTTTCCCTCTTATTTACGTGGAGCTTGCAAGATTCAAGAGAAAGAAAATAATGAAACAAGTGTTTGGAAAACAATGTAGTTGTGATAACTATGAGTGTGATGTTTTTGGCAGCAGATAAAATGAAGGGTTTCTGTCCAAACTCACTTCTTACTTTCCCAAATCTACATCCGATCATTTGAAAATTTTGGTTACTTGGGCCATTAATAATAATTGGATTCACCAACAAGGTTAGGTATACATAAAAGATTAGTCCCTAATATCGTGACAACCTAATATTAGAATTTCCATTAGAAGAGATTGTCTCTAATAAAATATATGTGCTTAGTGAAAATAATTGGCTTTGATGAATAGTTTTCGGCCTTTATTTAAAATATTTATGGGCAGCGAAAAGGTTGGTACTGACTGCTCTATGGCATTTTCACACTTAAATTTTAATAAAAAAAATATATAGCTATTTGTTTTTAAAGGCGATTTGGCGAAATACTCATGCTCCTTAAAGCAAATATGAAAATATGAATGGAAGAATAACATTAAACAAGGGAGTGAAGCAAAACTTCAAATGTTCTCAGTCACTGAATACAATTACAACCCGGGGATGTTTTCAAGTCCTCTTTCTTTTCCCCTTTATTTTGATTCAAATCTGCATAAATGACAATATTATTTTTGGTAAAAAAAAAAAAGGGGGATTCTAGCAAGTTGAGGTAACAGAGCATTATAATTACTGAGCCTCCCGCCTCCCACAATGGTGACTCTTGGGCAGCATGTTGCTGAAAACCTCAACTTATTTACCCAAACATAGCGAAAATACTTTGCATCTTGTTTCCTTCACACATCCCTTCGCCAACCTTTATCCACTGGTATGCTACTGACTGTTAGAGGAGGCAGGGAATCAGCAATTTAAAATAACACATCCTCCATTACTCTCAGTTAACATTACATCACTAAACGTTTAGCATACTTACATCAATTCCAATATCACAATACAACAACGATACATTTGCACCGGCCACATCACAAGTGCTATGACACCGAATGCCCGAACAGGCAAGTTCTTCATTCACACAAAACGCCCCTTGCAAAAAATTGTTTCCCAACTTCAAAATATCGTTAGCCCTGAATATAGTGGAATAATACATGGCACATGAGGGCCATGCATTTGGGTTTTGTCAACTATGTCTCGGCCATGCCTCGAGGTACGCTAATCTCCTTAAAATTCATGTTCCAACGGTAATCCAACCAGATGCTAGTTAGACTTGTACGGCTCACAAATTCCTATATATTATTACCAAATTCAACTTCACATGCCATTCATTTTAGTTAAAATTTGATGTAGTCTAGTTAAAATTTCTTCTAAATTGCTTTCCCATCGCCAAGGGCCAGATGTACACTTTCATGACATAAACCGATTTCCATATATATATATCTATATATATATATCAGGGGATTATTGTATATTTGCTAAATTTGCCCCAGTCTACTAAATGCATACTTTTTACAGATAAGGAAAAATTTGTTCCCTAATCACTAAAGAATTTTGAATTAGATATTCATAAACTTGTTTCTTACTCAGATGATGGCAGCAAGTATATACAAATTTACATGCATGCAGAACTAAAATACATATTTCCCTGTAATTATTTCTCTAGCATATAAAACCCTAACACATCCCCAAAGCAACAAATGGCAAAATCATTTCTCTTGTCCATTGCTTCCAATTATCCAGCATTCCAGCTATTTCCAAAGTCTTTTTATCATTACCACAAGGCTCTCAGAGGGATTCAATGTTACACTCTCTCTTAAGTCTCTACTTTGAGGTATGCCACAACAAGAGGGATTCTTTTAGCCATTAGCCAATTTTCAATAATTTGATCTCTTATTGAGATTCATTCCATAATTCCAGGCGAGTTAATCTAAAGGTAAGCTTAACTATAGGTAATCCTTATTTTGGGAACCTTAACAAGATAAGGTAGACTTTTCTATGATTTTAAAATATAACCTTTGCTGTTAGTTAGTGAATCACGGTAACCTTGCAAGTCAAAGAAACTTGATCCAGTCATTTGTTTACCATATATTATACAATAGTACAGCGAAACTTGATCCAGTCATTCAATAAACACTTGAACCAATGGGCCTAGGAGAGAATCCCACCGAAGAACATGTATTTCCCAAAGGCAACAGGATCTTTTTCAGGTTCAAATGGAGTCTATTAACAAATTAAGTATCAAAAAGCACAAACCTGAATAAAAAATATATGGCGAGGCAGAGATTGAAGCCCACAATTGCAAATAAGCACACCTCAAATTCAATTAGAGCCCAGAAGGCAGTGATCAAGAGATTGAAAGATGATACAAAATCTTAACTAGCAAAATAAGATTTTAGGAAACAGTACATGCAATCCAACACAGGAATAACAAGAGACAAACTTATTCATTACATTTTCTCTAAATTACCATTAAACCATCAAGATATATTGTCCCCATTATAAGTCAGAAAAACTATCTGAAACCCAAACTGGGAGGGAAATTCTGAATATTTGGAGCCTGAAATTTTAGGATCATTTAAAACAGGAAACTAGCTGTTGTACCAGGCTCTTGTTCACTAGCTGTTGAACAATTGCTTTGATTTAATTACTTCTACACTCCATAACTAAATTCAGCTACATACGATTAGCAGGTTTTTATTTTTGCCTTTTGGAACTGATGTATCAACAACCGATTTTGCAGATTGGGGGTGAGTCAGATTGATGTGTGATGACTGTATAAACAAAGATCCTCAAAAGGATGGCTCAATTAAGTTGTTGCAGACCAAGTATGTGAAAGACCTTTGAAAAAGCTAACAACGAATTTGCGAAGGGCATTTGATGGAAGGAAGGTTCTGATTTGATGGAACATCTGAATAGATCTACCGGTGGTGCATCACAACATGCAACAATCACAAAAAGGAACTCCAAGAACTGTTCTTGATGAATTCAAAATTCACCTAGGCTCATCTGAGTTGGAGAAGAGTGCGTTGAGTTTCCTGGCGTTGGGGGAATTCATATCTGTTAGGTTGTTGTGTTCTGTCATAATAGTTGAGAGTAGTCCGTCTGTTAGTGTGCTTTACCATTCTATATAAAGAGCCCTGTACTACTCCTGTGTTTTACCATTCTATATAACGAACCCTGTGCTACTCCCATTTCATAGAGAACACACTAATTCACTTCCAGTTCACACAAACCACCCCTCCCCCCCCCCCCCCAAATCCTTGATAGAATCCTACTCATCTTTGTTTGATTAATAACCCTAGCAAGTTCAAACCAGAGATGATAGCCCTCACAATCATTAACAGCTCATTCGTGACTCTTCAAGGAGATTGTAAATTAGCCCACTTACAATCATTAAACCAATTGTTTCCGCCAGACTTCAGATTTGGGTTAGACAAACGTGTTCACCACAGCTAATTCATAAATAATACAAATATCAGGCTCTCAAGTGCAGAAATTTAAACCTTAGAACAAATTATGCAATAACTTGTTGAAAAAGGCAAAAGGTGGTGCCAACAAACTTCACCAATCATAGAATTCAACACTAGGTTGTAAGTTAGCTACCCACAAAGTCTTACCAGTTACCACATCACAGACAGACGACCAGGTAAATTGTCCCACTGAAGTTTCGGCCTTTTGTCGTCTGCTTCCCCGAACAAAGATGATAGGATGAATTCAAAATCTATTATAGAAAAAAAATTTTACCACAAATAAAAAATAAATTACTTCTATCACATCAAAAAGCTAACTCTGAAATTTTGGAATGCAATTCGAATAAAAGAAAGGACAGAAATGCACTAAAGGTGAATTTTTAACTTGGGGAAAGCATCCTATTTTGACCACTATTAATGTTACAATTTCTTCCCAATATTACATGAAAAAATTGACTTCCCCAAGCTTAACCTAAATGAATGTAATTTGTAACATCATTCAGAACTATACTTGCCAAAGAACCGTCAAAAGCTAACAACTGAACTCGCATTAAAGATTGATGCAGGTCTAAGTCTCCTAGTTAACAAGGATACGTTAAATCAATTGATTCACCAGCCAATATTATATTTATATTCCTCTTTAAACTAAGCATCAGAACGCATGCTCTTTGCAACATTACTGTAGCAATATATTGTACTATTTACAAGAAAAATAGTTCATGTTGATCAGATACAACAACTAATCCAAAACTTAAGGTGCACAATTCTTCGACTCCATGCCACAAACACACAATCACAGACATCTTTCTTAACTTTTTACTCCAAATTGGCCAATGACTATTCCAAACCCTCATACAGCTTATGGAAGTACCACTAAATGGCACTCTATTCTGGCGCACACCACCATTCTTCTTGCCAACATGAATACTAAGATTAGTCTTATCATTGATAAAAATATCCAAATTGTTGGCAATAGAACTACAATGTCGAGGCTCAACAAAGTCCAAGATGATTAAAATATTGACTGTCCAACAATTCATAACCTTCATTTGAAAAAGAGAGTCCAATTGAAGATCTAAACAGGCTCATAATAAAGTCTAGCCTAACAAGGAAATTCAAGTCTAGCGAAGTATAAAAGCTTTCAATGGGAAGGCATAAAATAAAAAAGGTAGCAAATAATAAGGAATGGAAAAGGGCAAACTTCTTGTTGGATGGTTAATCTGGAAAGATATACAAGGGTAGGCTCAAAATTTTGAAAATATTAATCATAAACTTCTGCTATTCAGTTTGGTGTAGAACAGTTAATTATGAGCTTTAAAAAAAGATAAAAATAATTCCATGTTTACCCCCGCAACAAATAGGAGGAGCATTAAAGAATAGTGTGATCAATAATATAGAAAATAAGAAAAAGGTCGCATCTCTCAAACGGGGGAGGGAGAAAAAGTGTCTATAGACAAACTTAGTTGAAGTGCTATCCTATCAAAAAGCGGCCAAAGATTGATTCTCCTGAAATTGTGATCCAGGTCTCAGTTTATCCCCACCAAAGCAAGTTTACCAGGTTTCCTGTCTATATATAGGTTGAAATCTAGGAAGATTTTAGACAAAAGTCTTGATGTCAATTACTGTGTTTTTATAGGATTCGACTAGTCAAACCATGTTCCTTTCAAGTCACCAAGGGCATTCCTCTTCAAAAAGAACAAATAAATTTTAAAATTTTGGAATCCTCCTTTCCTTTTTTAAATGTGTTAAGTAGTCTTCAGCAAAATATCAGATGTTTTATCTATAGCCAACAGTTGATTCAACTAAACTGAGATTATGAAACCAATTCTTGTTTAGTCAATAGGTAGCCCGTAATGGAAATTCTGTTAATCAGAATTCTGATGCAAATTTGAATCATTAAATTTATTCTCCAAATGATCCAATGGATGAACTCAGACTACATGGTAGGTTTCCACAACTAAATTTGACAATTATGATGTAATTGAAGAACTCATTATGAATGCATGTACTGCAGTCTACAACAGGATAAAACTCTATTATTAGATGTCCAGTTACTCTACAAGCATAAACATAAAAGATCTCAAGGTCCAAACTTTATATTAAGGAACAAGACAACCTAGACTAGAACAAACAGTTACAATAAATGTGAAATTATCAAGGGGCACCTTTAAAGATAGGGCAAAATTGCAATCCAGGAATATTGTACCTCATTATAAGCATAATGAGAAGACGGAAACTCTTTGCTATAACAAATTGAGAAAGCTATCCTAGTTCCAAATGATGGATTTCAAATTCAAAAGTCATTAAACTTAACTGCCACAGTACTTCAGATCCAAAAACCATCCCAATAACATGGCAGCAACCTGAAATAACAAAAGTAACATAAACCACCTCGACTAGAAAAATGGCATAGAAAGATAAGTATTGCTAAATGCAACATGCCACAGGAACATCTTTTGATGAGATGTTAAAGAGTGAGACACAAGGCTAGAGTTGCAGCAAACCAATACTGCTCAGTGCTTATTTCCACGGCCCTCAAAGCTAGTATTTCTTGCCTTGTTCGCATCTTCAATGGAGGATTGTTCACTGGTTGCTCTACAAAAATTAATAAATAAATCACATACAAAGCAATAAACTGGTTTATCTTATCAAGGGAAAATTAAGGTTTTCTAGAAGAATCAACAAAATCATTGTCTCCTGAAAGACAGGTGTTAGTGATTATTGTAATCACTACTATCCAACAGCCGGAAAAAATAAACTTACAATTTATGTTTTTTAGCATTCTTTTTTATGCTTCTAACCATATCCATGGCCACCCTCTGGTGCTCCATTGTTTGAGAATGCAAGTCCAAGCCTTCAACAGTTTCACAGTCAACTTTACATATCCGACACCACCCCATGCTTGCCTTCCTTCTCTTCAGATTATCAAAGGATCCAATATCTCCCTGAAAAACACAAAAGAACTATATAAATATATGGCAAGGGGAAAAAATTAAAATTCCAAAAATATTAAAAATTAAATTGACTCAACTTCATAGCTCAAGAGTCTTAACTATTCATCAAGTATAATGGGCAGAAAATAAATATATAATGAATCAATACTTAACTAATAAAAGTCCACCGTCATTAGGAAACCCTGGAAGGGAAAAGCTGCTCCTAAACCCAGGTTCACCAAGCCGTGGATGACCTGACCTGTTACCTTTAATGAAAGATTCAAAACTTTGAGGACCACCAAGTTCAGCAGCTCGCACATGACCAGGATGGGCACTAAAACCAAGAGACTCCCCCGATGGAAAATGTCTTGGCATCTTATAAGGACCCAAATGATCACCCCTCCGGAAATGGCCAGTAAAGTCATCTTGACCAATGAATTCCCCCCTTGGATTTTCACCAATTCGCATACTACCAGGTCCCTCAAACTCACCTCTGTGAAAATGGCTTGGCAAATGAGAAAATCTACTATCACGGAATGCAGTGCCAAATGAGTCACCAAAATGACATGGATCCCTTCCATCAAAGTCAGATACACTTGACTTACTAGCAATACCACCAGAATGGATCCCAGCTCTCCCAAAATACATTTCAGCATGTTCACCAACTGGACTTCGTGAAGTTAGACCATCCATGTGATGTAGCCCATGTCTTGAACCTATTCCAAGATAATCAGTGCGGTGAGCTGTATCTGATTTTACCATTGCATCATCATGAAAAGCAGCAGGTCTATCTCCAGCATCATTTAAAGAATAGGGGGAAGGAAACAATCTTGAGGTAGCAGCACCTGCGGGATTACCACTACTGTAATTAAACCCATGGGAACCTCTATTATGTGGACCTACTGAATGAACCCCATATTTTGAAATGGGCTCAGCATCTGCATGAGGTGCAGGGAACCTCTTGAGATCCCCTTCAAACTCTCTTCGTTCAATATTACGTTGACCTGGGAATGGGGCAGCCTTGAACCTTTCTTCATTTGAACCAAGACTGTGGGGACCATTCAAGAAACCAGGCCTGTGATGAGGGTAGGATTCAGAAGCATGTGGTGGTAAATTTGTTGTTGTTCCACCATGCATATCACCAGTACCAAACTGTGGCCTTACATGCGATTCAACACTTGGCAAATTGGAAGTACCAGGATGAAAAGGTGCTTGACCTTGGTTGTATCGACTTGGGATTCCACTAGAATGAGTTGGAAAACTTTGCCCTGCAAGACTACCATACTTGCCCTGATCAGTGAAGGGAGCTGGGCAAGAAAGCTGAGACCCACCAGACTGCCCATGACCCAGTGGAGTTATATTTGTGTGTTCGTTGACCCCAGGACCTTGAGGAGTACCATGGGTTTGGGATACAGATGAGACAATATTATCAGCATCCAAAGGAGGTTTTAAAGTAGACCTATCATCATTCTGCTGCTTACCAGGTTGTGAATCTGAAATTTCAGTCCCTGGCAATGAAGTATTTTTCAGCTGATGATTATCTTGAATTTCCTTGTCTTTCACACCAGAATGCTCATTGACAGTATTATTTTGAATCTCAGATGCTGTATCACAAGATTTATCCGCAATTGAAGGCTGCCAAGTACTTCCAGCAGCCTATTCCTTCACCGCATTTTTATTCAACACATTACCATTTTCTAGTGCACCGGTCTTTATGCCTGTTGTATTCACAGGTTGCACACCTTCACCTTTTTGCACATTCCCAATTTCATCTTGCTGCATATCTTTTTCAATTTTTACTTCTGATTCTGATACAAGCATTTTATTCATGTCCTTAACACTTTTACCTGGTATTACAGAAGCAGAATCAGATTTTTTCTCAGTGAGGGCGCCTTGTTTGCTGTAAGGATTAGATGCTCCCGAATGCAGCTCAGAAGACACTTGCACTTGATTATCGAGCCCAACCATCATATTCTGATTTCCATGCAAGTGGCTAGCACCAGCATGCATCGGCCTAACTAGGGAGGCATTAGCAGTTTGTGCATATGGTTGTGATAACATTGTATGATGGGGTATCATAGGCCTTCCCACAACATTTTGAGACTGATTGGATTGAGGGTTATGCGATAATGCAACATTTGTAGGCCGTTGTGGGTAAGCTTGAGCATGTTCAGGAAATGAAGGAGCTGCACCTTGGGAACGTAGCTGAGATGGCATAGGTAACTGCTGTTGTACAGAAGACTGTGGAGGCAACGACTGTTGAACTGCCTGCATAACTGGATGGTGGTTGACTTGGGCAGGAGGTTGTTGACCAGGACCATAAATTTGTTGCTGTTGAGGAGGAATATTTTGGCCCAGAGCAGGTGCAGGAAACGATGCAGGCTGTTGCTGGTTTGGAAACATAGCAAGAGATTGATGGGGGCGCGTCATTGGAAATTGCTGAGGGAACTGATTCGGCATCTGGCCGTGCTGCTCAGAATGGGGTAAAGGCCCACCTTGAGAAGGATGCATGTTCATAGGACGTTGAGGGGCTCCCATCTTCATATTCTGATGAGCCTGAGGTTGAGGATACGAGTGATGACCCGTCACTGCATGTGCAGATGTATTTTGCATTTGAGGCTGTAGATTTCCAGGGAGGTTGGGCTGTTGCATATGCATCTGGGACTGGGGAATATGTTGAACTGGAGCATGAGGTTGCAAATGTTGTGACTGAGGTTGAGAAATTGGAAAATTCTGAGCTGGCTGTTGAATTTGAGGCTGTGATTGTGGCATCTGAGGATGGGGCTGCTGATATTGAGGCATATGCATAGGCTGTTGGGATTGAGGCTGAGAAGAGTTAGGTTGACTTTGAAGATACGGATAATGCTGAGGCTGATAGGGGCCATGGGCAGATGGATTCCCCAGTGACTGAATCTGACTATGCTGCTGTACAGCTGGTTGAACTTGCTGTTGTTGGCTAACTTGCATCTGGTTCTGAGATTGCTGGGCCACGGGTGCATGAGGAATTGGCTGTGAATATCCTTGTGCTTGAGTCTGTGGTTGAGGTTGTGGCTGAGCTTGAGTTAGAGCCTGAGGTTGGGACTGCAATTGAGATTGAGGCTGCGGCTGTCCATAAGCCTGCGTATACTGCTGGTACTGTGGAGCCACAGTCGATTGATAGGGATACTGATGTTGATACTGCTGTTGGTATGGGTCATATCCAGTGTATTGCTGATAGTATTGTTGATATTGCTGTTGTTGATACCATTGCTCTGCATTTGGCTGCACAGCAGTGGGAACTGAAGGTTGAGTCTGAGGAGTTGTGTTGGCTATCAAATTCAAATCCTGCCCAGGTGCAGTAGTTGCAACCACAGTCTGAGAAGTAATAGCTTGAGAAGCTGTTGCTCCAACCTGAGCAGCAGCATGGTTTGGATCAGAGGAAGCATCTGCACCACTAGCTGGAGGGTTCTGGGCAGCCTCTGACTGTTGCACTTGAGCTTGAACCCCCTGATAATCAAAAAGCATGACAATCAACCCTACTAAATTAAATACATAGTATAATCAACAATCAGTGATAAGAATAACAAATGGCACTCACAGGACAGTTTTGTGCATGTTCCTGTACTTGACGATGCACTATTTGGATCCCACACCTGTTGCAAACCACAGGAGAATTGCCAAAAGCACATCCCGAACAGTGAGATGTGCACTCAGACAGAGACCCACGCCATGTGCATCCACTCCTGTGATACAGACAATGAACTGCTACCTTTCCAATAGTTTCAGCAAGTGTCTTATTTGACTCGGTGAGAGGCTGCAATGAGCAGTTATGCATAAGCGCCAGAATTTAAAACAAGCTAGTTCTCACAGGAACCCACTGGAGAGAATAGAAGGAAAACAACCTTGGAATCGGCTTCAGTCACTAGGTATCCATCATAGGGGCATGCTCTTGTAGTGCTCACTATGTAGGTCAAGCATGGCTTGCAGTATAAATGAGTACATTGAGATTGCAATGCTTCATTTGGATAAACGAGAAGCCGACAAACAGGACAGAAGTATTCTCCAGCAAGGGATTGAATGTTCACTATGCACTCGTTATCAAATCCCATGTTGACCTATAAATGTGGATTCAGCTCCAAGCATGCATAAACCTGAACACGTTAGGGCGACAGTCAGAGCACCAAGGTACGAAACAAACTGGAAGTATTCTACTTGATAACGCCCCATCTCACACCCACCTTAAGGCATAAAATCAAGAACGACAACTACTATTTCTGACCGAGGAATGGGCCACTTTCAATTTCAACAAGACATGCAAGAGCCAAAAAAAAAAAAACCAAAGTAATCAGAAAATGCACGAAAGTCGGTACAGCATCGGTTTTCACACGAAGAAAAGGCAAAGTTCAGCCCAAAGAATTCTACAAAAACTTGGGATAAAGAAAAGCAGAATGGGGACTCAGTCCGAGAGGGCAAGAGATAAAGAGTACTGCGACAATTGATTTCTTATTCCTCTGACGTCTCGTCGACCAAAAAGCACAACATGGCGAAAAGATGTAACCTCGAAACTTTGCTTAAAGATCGGGTACCTGAATATTAATGAAAACTGCGTTCGATTCGGTTCAACAACTTAAACCCCAACCAAGAAATGACCAGCTGAAAAGAAAGAGAATTTCCCGAGCTATCGAAGATCATGTAGCTTGTTATCCGCGAGCAGAAAACCTGAGGTTGAGGAAATGCACCTTGAACCTCAGAATCCAATAGTTCAACGGGATGTTCGCAGTAGCAAAGATCACGTTAAGCGAGCGGGCGATGGCCGGAGGAGGGGTTATAAAGATGGGACACGGTGGTGACACATTTTATATGAGAGACGGCAAAGCAACTAAGCAAGGAGCTCGCTCAGACGCTCACCCATACGAAACGACAACGTTTTTGTAGGTCGCCGAGATGTCTTTCTTTTCCCTTTTTCTCCCTTGCTTGTTGCCCTCTTTAGTTTTTACCCAACTCAATGTTTTTTTAACCGTAAAATGACTTGCGCATAATTAAATCGCAAAGGGACATCTAACATTTTAAATTTTCTTTTAAGGAGTATTTGGCATTAAATTTTTTTTAGGGACAAAAATATACATAAACTTTAAAAAAGGGGGCTTCTGGCACCACCGCTGTTAATTTTGCAAACGCCATTATTTTTTTTAAGGTAAAGAGGCACTCAGTACCATAAACTTTCTTCCAAGAAGCGTTGGGTACCATAAAGTTTTTTTAAGAGCAAAAATATATATAAACTCTTAAAAATGAGGGCAAATTTAATAATACGTACCGTTATATTTCTAACGCCATTAACGTTATTAACACCATTAAAAGGTAAAGGGAAATTTTAATAATAAACTTTTTTTGTAGGGGCACCTAACAGCATAAACTCTTAAAAGGGGGTAAATTTAATAATCCATCCATTGAATCTCATATCTTATTTAAGCCAAACCTGATTCTCTGCTGCTCCCCCACCTTTCTCATCATCCTGCCTACTACTTTCTACGTTGTCGTACAATTTATAGTATGTAATGATCTGGTATGAGCTATCTTTAGCAAGGTTCCCCGATCCAGTAAGATTCTATAAAGCTTATTTTCTGAATCACTTTGTTTTTTTTATTAACAGTAAATTCATGTATTTTGGAATAAGGTTGATGAGGTCGTCAAGCTTTTTTAGAGGGTGTGTCTCTTTGTGTGTGTTCTAAAAACAGAAAGAAGAGAGTTTATGTATATTTTTGCCCTTAAAAAAGTTTATAGTGCCTGACATCCCTTAGAAGAAAATTTATGGTGATGGGTGCCCCTTTGCCCTAAAAAATGACAACGTTTGCAAAATTAACGACAGTAGTGCCAGACGCCCCATTTTTAAGAGTTTATATATATATTTGCCTTTAAAAAAAGTTTATGGTGTCAGACGCTCATTGAAGGAAAGTTCATGGTGCCAAGCGCCCATTTGCCCTTAAAATTTTGATCCCCATAATTTTTAGGGAAAATTCCACTTTACTACCTTTTGAATTAGGAAAATTTTAGAAAATACAATAGAAATGGTAAAAAGACAATTCAGTGTTGTGAATCTGAAAATTATATATTAGTCTTTAGTAGGAATCTGGAAATTTTGCAATCTTAAAAATCTTGTGAAATTATGTAAAACCCCTAACTTTTCACAATTTGAGTATTTATTTTCACAACTCCAGAGGCATTTAGATAATGTACACCCAAGCTGTGAAAATAAATACTCAAGCAGTGAAAAGCCAAGGGTATTTACGTATTTTCACAAGATTTTCAAGATTATAAAAATTCCATATTCCTACCAATGACTGATTTGGGATTTTCATATTTCACAGTACTGAATTGTCTTTTAACCATTTTTATGGTTTTTTTCTAAAATTTTCCCTTTTAATTTCTAAAAGCCAAAAAAACATGTTATCATTTCAGAAACACTATAAGGTACGATGGATCAAATTGGATTTTACAAATGTTGACACATTTACTAAAATACCCCTAAGTTATTTAAAATAAAAAAAGAAAGAAAGAAATAAAAAATTGTCCCTCGCCAAGCGGCTTGCCAGAGCTTTAACTCTGGTAGGGGGTGAGGGTTTTTTTTTAATTGGCAAAAAGCTGCAACCAAGTGGTGGGGGTGGAAATAGAACCCACCCCACTTGGTTATGATGCATAAGTAAATATATGTAGAGTAAAAATAAAGGTCTAGCGCTATTAACTAAATAGGTAACAAAAATGATAAAATGTGCAATGGAAATGACTAAATGAGTAATGAATTTGACTAAAGGCTTATTGGTACTGAACAAAAAGTAATGTCACCAGATGAGTAATAGGATTGACCAAATTCGTAATAGCATTCACCAGATTAGTCAATGACGTTACTCATCTGGTGGATAAAGGTTTGGTGAATGACCCTACAATTTGGACAATCTCATTATTCATTTAGTGAATACTATTATAAGTTGAGTCAATGACATTACTTTTCATTCAATACCAATACGTCTTTAATCAATGTTAGTGCTTATTTAATCATTTACATTGCGCATTTCGTCATTTTCGTTACATATTTAATCAATGGCGTCATACCTTTATTTTTACTCTAAATATATGTGCTTGTATATATATACACACACATATATATGTTGGGGGGACCAAAGCCTCCTCAAAATCAAGTTGGTAGGGTTCAATTCCAACCCTCACCACTTGGTTGCAGTTTTTTGCCAACTCAAAACAAAAAAAAAAAACCTCCCTCCTCACTGATAGTGGTACTCAGGCGAGGAACAATTTTTTTTATTTTAAATAACTTAGAAGTAGTTTGGTAAATATGCCAATATTTGGAAAACTCAATTTGGTCCATTATTACCTTATTGTCTTTTTGAAATAATAATAGCCTTTTTTGGGTTTTAGAAATTCAAAAAGTATTTATCTAGAATTTTCCCTAATTTTACTCCACTGTAATTCATTGGTTATATTTTGATTTAGTGCAACTTAACTCATATTGCTTTGATTCAATTGTAACTGCGTCACTCACTGCAACCTAATCTCTCTAGTTATAATAATTTAATGTTATAAAATTAAAATAGTGACATTTATCACAATATGATTTTTAGTTTATAACTCACAATGTTACTTATGCTTAAAATCATTTAATCAGAAAATAGTTAGTTCAAGTTTTTTAATACTTATATTCATTATATCAAATATTTCAATCACATATTATCATGTATTTTGTTTTTGAAATAATAACATTTATATGTAAACCAAAATAAAAAAATAGAATAAATAGTCATGTCTAGTTAGAAAATTTAGTATAATGGATATAAGGATTTTAATATAAATTCTAGTTGCCAATGGTTATTGAAACAATCTTGTTATTGTTTGTATTATTTAAGCATATTTAGTTTCGTTAATACTAAGAATAGGAATATAAATTATGTCCGTAGTAAGAAAGTGATTTTTTTTGTTGCTAATTTGATTCACAATTTTGCACATATTTGAATGAGTAATAGTTACAATTTTAAATGAATTCCTAGATAAACAACTTTAGTAGTGGACTAAGTAGTCAAAGCTTCGTTTAGAGATCATGTCGAGTAGATTGGATGGTTAGATCATCTCAAAGTTACTGAATATTTTGATGAATGACTTGACTTATTTAGATCCGGATAATTGTATGCAGTATACTGTTTTTGGATGTAAATTCTGGTCCATGTAGGAACGGTATGACTGCAACCTGTTAAACAATGAAAGCATGAACCTTTGTTGGCCACAAAAAAAAAAAAAAACCAAAACCAAAACCAAAACCAAAACCAAAACAAAGGTAGTTACAACTTACAAGCCCCTGGCGAGTACAAAAATATGAGTCTAGTATCTATATATAATATTTTAATAGCAATTTAAAATACTTTCTCAATTACATCTCATCGACTAAAATATTTTATCGTGTTTCCTGCACTCTAAAATATTTATTAAGTATGTTCATTATCTTAAAGTATTTTTAGAGGCGCCTATCACTTTAAATTATTTTTTGGTACATCCAATTGCGGAAAATATTTTTTAAGTTTATAAAACAGCTTAAAATGTGTAGATTGTTGAATGCAATATTATAGTAAAAAAATACTTCAAGGGGATGGCCCCCTAAAAACACCTTAAAGTATTGGATTATAAGGAAACTAAACAAGAATATGTTGGCGGAGATCCTCTGATGGTGTCTTTTCAGTCAAGTCAGCTTATGACATGCTTTTTCATCATCAAGA
>JBAGKO010000014.1:21447635-21458034 GCA_037177275.1 Acacia concinna
TTAAATAAATATAATTATTTTTTATTTAATATATAAATATTATTATAATTCTATACATACTATTTGAAAATAGTATGAACATATTAATCAACATAGGGTAAAATATTAGCCTTTCCCCCCAAATATCCCTCCCCTTCTAAAAATTTTTGCTATCCAAATAAGGGGAAGGAATCAAAATCCCCCAATTTCCCTCCCCTCCCTCCCCTCCCCTTCCCTCATACCAAACAGACTCTAAATGAAACAAAATGATGTTTATAATGAAAACAAATGGATTTAGAATACTTATACTGCATAATTATTCAATTTTTATTTCACAAAATTTTCCTAAATTAGAGGAGAAATTGAATAGTTGGAAAAGAGAACAAAAATACATTATTATTATTAGGTATAGATCTTCAAATATAGTAGTATGAACTAAATGAAATCACTAAATCTCATATTCTAGCTAAAAATGCTCTAGTCCTGATAAATGAAAACGATACATGCCTAAAGTATGAGAGAATAATTGGCTCCAAAAGAAAACAAAAAGGAATATATTTAAGATGATCTTATTAAAAAGGCAAGTACTTCAAAAGATGAAAAAATATAACTAATTGTAAAAACCTTAAAAGTGGTTTTAGATACCTAAAAGCAATAAAAGGATCTCAATAAATTATGTCATAGAAAATATAGAATAAAAAAAGACAAAGTTGTCAACAACACTTTTAGTAATGATATCACGTGATTAAATGAAGATCTTATTCATAGATAAGACATGAAAAGTAGACAAAAAGTTGATTGGCCAGAAGGGAAAAGACACAATAGATAGATAATATTCTTTTAATACGTGACAAACATGGATCTACAGTCCAATATTTGAAATATAAAATTATTTGTTAGGTATAAATTTTCATGTGAAAATAAAGATTTTCACAAAGGTTTAAAAATGACTATGATGGTGTATACCATTTGATGGTAGATATATCATTAGTCTAAGAGTATATGCAAATAAAATGTGTTTATTTGATATCGTTATGTATAACATATGCATATGAATAATAAAGTCTATATGGAAATTCTTAAAGAATCCAAAATGTTAGAAGAATGTCCAAAAAAAAGTATTTAATATATAAAACTTATATGGATTAAAATGATTTGAGTATATGTATAATTGATTGAAAGGTATTGAAAAAATAGAATAATTTTACATATTAAGTTATTGCAAACCTTAATATGATTTCAAAATCATGTATTTTTGCTTACAAAAAATATTGAATTTAATGGTCTAGAAGTACATTATATTTCATGAGAATATTTATACATCATGTTAATATTATATTTATTATAATTCTATTTGTCAAGTTTAGTTATTGCAGGTACCAAGGGGATAACGAAAATGAGATTAGGTGTGATACTTATATGAAACATATCATGTGAGAATGTAGCATAAAATTATGAAGATATGTTAGAAGAATACATTTTAGCAAAATATTTGATAATATATTACTCAAACTTGATGGTTAAAAGAAATATATGTTTGAAAATACATTAGGTTTTTGTCCATTTTTTTAAGAAGATTTTAATAAAGCCCAGCATTTTGATATCTATTTTATGTAACTCTTGGCTAAGGTTAAAAACATAAATAGAGGCTTCTGATACACATTATAAGCATATAAATGAATAAGACATTACTCCATATTTCTCTCTAATTCTCTCTTCTTCTCTCATTTCAATTTCTTGTATTTTCCTAATTTTATAATAGAGAACCTTGGATTTCTGTACACATATTCTAGGATGAGCCATAATATTCCAATATACATAGCACCATTCCTTCTAAAGAATCTATATACCCACTAAATTATAAAACCCCACGAAACTTTTCTTGCCTAAGTGTGGTCGTATATATCATATCCAGCTATATATGATCATCAGCTCCTAAGGAAGCCCCAAGGCCCTGTTCCCGTTCCCACCCTGCATCAGTAGTAGTTCTTGAATATATCAAACTTGAAGACGACCAAAGGATGAGAACAGGACAAAGAAAATCCTTGAGAATCATAACTACCTCAAGAAGCCAGCGAATGCCCTGAGACTCATATAGAGGGTCAAAGCAACCCAGATGCCAATGAAGCCACCAGCAGAGGACAACACAAGCAGACACATTATGCTGACAATTGCCACCGCAACCTGAGAGAGAAACAAGATTGTAACGTCACGAATCTACTACTTTTTTCATAAATACTTCTATTGTTACTTGGTGACAGCAGTTTTCTTCCTTGTTAGATTGTTCAGAAAATGCCCACCATTGAGAACGCTGAATATGCAAAATCAGAAGCCCCAAAGTTAACGCCATCAAATACAAATGCCAGAGAATTGATGGGTTGAGTGGCTGCAACAAACTGATAAGAAATTCATATATTTATAAGTTCCTCCATTTTTATAGAGACACAGATCCATATACTCCCCCACTTTGAACATAAATTAAGTACCGGAGTTCCAATAGTGATAAGGTGGATCACATCAATATCTTTTGTGAATAGTCTAGCTCCAAAATGCAGCCCTGTTCCGAGGAAAATTGCAAGCCCCAATCCCAGAACCAAGCTCATCTGTAGAGTAATTGTTCATTATATCAACCAACTTTTCCTTGGAGGAAACATGAGGGAAAAAAAATATAGGCCTAGATATTCTATGGTGGAAAAATTGATTATTTTCATGTTTAGAGAATTATTTTCAGTAATTCTCCCTCCTTTCTTCTTTCCCTGTTCTGCATCAATTGTATTCATTGTAAGTCACCTGTAGTACTCGGGATGCAGTTGCTATAGCCCTGTCATGATCCTTATTAGCAAATGCACCAGCAAGGATTGCCTGAAACCCAAATAATATTTACAGATTTTGTAAACAAGACCTAAGAAGTGAAATAATGCATCTTTCTATAACAGATATAATATCCTCTTTAATCTTTACTTGCATTTTTGTTATTTCCTTCTTTATTGTTGTTTCTTAAGTAAGATAGGTAATCATAGTCAATCAAACTTTCAAGTATATGCAATTAGTTTTGGCACCTCAATACGTCTGGACCTACTGTGGAGCTGATAAGGAAGGACAGAATGCCAAATAACTGGGGTGAATGCATCCCACGATAAGATAAAGAAACAAGGGGGGATTACAGTTCAGGATGTAGGAAATCCAAGTAAAAGTACTTCAATTTAGGAAAATCAACCAACAGATAGTTAATCTTGTTGAAACGCATTAATTGACATTACTTATTTGACCACTGACTGAATTTAAAATATATTCACTAGGATTTCTTAAGCTGAGCTGGATGACCTAATTCAACTGCACAGATTTTTATAATATTTTAACGCTTTTGAAAATTAGAAAATAAGGGGATTGAAGTTAGTTCTTAGTGTTGCATGTCCAAGTTTGTTCCCCCTGCTCTCTATGCTTTTTATCGTTCTCCAAGATGTTAGCATAAATGTTGTCAAACGAGACGAAACAGATATTTTAAGGAACCTTTTTGAGATAATGGAGTTTAAAAGTGGGGCTAATCGTATCAAACCTGCCCAGCGACGGCCAGACCATCAGCAAGAAGAGATGTTGTCAACCAAACCTGCAAGCAGACTTGAAATGCAGCCATAGATGTTGATCCTTGCCGTGCAGCTAGTGATGCAGAAAGTGTCACACAGAATGTTACGGCGATGACTCTCATCAATAATAGAAAACCTGAATTACAAAAATAAAACACATAACAACAAATGTGTGTCAGCAATCAATTGCTAATTAATTTAACACCGAAAAGTCGAAGGGAAGTATTTTATTCAACTACTGTTTATTTCTTTAGTAGTCTCGCGCACCGTATCACTACTCAACTACAAGTTTAGGACTAACACACGGGATAAAAGGATTGATGCGTAAATCTACAATTACTGTTCTTTTTGAAGATCACTAATTCAAGCAAGATAAACCCTTACCATTTTTAAGAAATCGATCAAATTGTAGATGCTTCCTGGAAGGAGGGATAAGATCAACTTGTCCAATCAATCTCCACAGGAGTATAGCTGAAATTAGGTACCTATATTCCCAGACCAAAAGAAAAAAGATGACTAGTAAGATAGCGTTGCATAAAGAAGCTTGCAGAGTCATCCATTTGTTAAATCTGTGCAGTTTGTGAATTTAAATAGAAATTAAATATGTTAAAACATACTGAGATATAACATGGGCAATGGCTGCACCACTGACTCCCAGGCGGAATACAAACATGAATAGAGGATCTAGTGCAATGTTGGTAACGTCTCCGGCCACTGGATGACATCAGAAAAAATAATTAAAATCGAATGATAGCAAGAGATTGTGGCACTGGCATTGTGATTACGCAAGTCTATTAAGTCAAACCTGTAGCATATAAAGGAGTTCTAGTGTCTTTAAATCCTCGGAAGACTCCCTGCATAGCTAATGAAAGAAGCACGGCAGGGGCACCGAGGGACCTCAATGTCAGATACTGCTGAGCTGGGTTTAGCATAGGGGAGTCCTGTACAAATAATCTATATCATATACCACGTATCCCAGAAGTTACATTAAACATACTCTAAAATAGTATCCTACAGGGACTTACAGATTTTACTCCCATGAAGCTCAACAAAGGTTTTGCAGCAAATATGAGGAATATTGCCTGGATGATGCCAAGAATGCCACCAATAACAAGAGCTGATGAAGCTGAAGGGATCCTTCTCTTACGCTCTGCTTTAACTTTGTTAAAGTTGTCAACAACCAAATCTGAGTCATGTACATCTGCACAAGAAAAGGGAAAGGATATGAAATATGAATATTTATAGCCCAATGGAGCGATAAATTGTTGCTCCAAATTATAACTGGAACCGAAGAAAACCTGAACAATGCTCAACTAGCTCAATTTATTTAAGTCAAAAAAATGGGGGAAGGGCACCTTTTTTTGGTATAAACTCTCTGGTTTCAGCATCCACAGGTGTACCTTCTTCCAAGTTATCATTCTCCTCTGCTTGAGAACTCACTCCGCCAAGAGCATCTTCCTCAGCCACAAAAGAAGTCGTGACACTGACAAGCGGGAATATTGCAACCCTTGATACTTGGTTGAATAGTGCTATGGAAACACCTACAGCAGCGAGCTCCACAGGACCTGTTTGGACCAAAAAAATTCATCCCAAGAGCATTACAAGACAGTGTACAAACATAGGAGGCCTAGCTTGACGACCAAACCTATGCCTTTGAGCAAATTTAGAACGAATTAACTTCAATTTCATACCCACAAGACAGTGTTTAACTGTTTATCATTTTGGATATTCCCTCTCCATTTTTTGTTTATCTGTGTTACTTTTTCCAAGTTAAAAAAGCAAGGACATGAAAAATACCTATTTGGCCAATGAATGCAGTGTCAACCAGTGAGGCAATAGGGTCGGCTGTCAAAGCCATCGCTGCAGGCAATGCGATAGACAATATTTCCCGACCAAGATTGTCAGATTTGAAAACTAGCCTGCAGTCGAAGTGAAACCAATAACTTGTAGGTATATCGTGAAAAGAGAGCATATTTGATATAAACACCTGCTGAAAATAAGATTGAACTCAAAAACTACAAGGCATACACAGATGTCCTCTGTCCTACTTATTGGACTATCATGCACACTCAGGCACTTAATACATAACACTTAAGTGACGTCATCTAAATCTAACCCCAGTTAATAACTACTCAGTCTCTCAGCAGTCAGGATCACTTCTTAAATTAGAGGGTGAGAAGGAAGCGTAAGAGGAAATAAGGACGGTGTTGTCAACTATATTAGATGAAAATTTTCAGCCAAAAATATGTCTTAAACATGATGAGAATTACTAAGTGATTCCGGTTTGACGAGCAAAACCAACTGGTCGTTCTCAAGCATGAAACTTTTAAACAAGACAGAGATTTTAAAAAAATAATAATACTATCACATCATACCTAGCGTCCTTGAAGAAATTGAAAATTAGTATTTTCCTTCCGTCTCCCAGAAAATATAAATTATCCTTCTCAGCCATCTCCAGGAGGCGATGTTCGCTGCTTTGCTTTTGTCAGGTGTAGCTGATAACACGCACGCAGAGGCAGAGTTACCGGATCCCCGTTAGCATGGGAAAGGAAAACATAGAATTCCTGCCAATGCAATGAACCACACGTTGAATGGTATTAAAAGCCTGAATAAGAAATTAAGGTGCTGATATATTCTCCGTATAGTATCGTAAAACAACCGCCAGAGGGGGGAAAAAAATCAAAGCATGATCGAACATGTCAAAGAATAGTTATTAGCAGTGATATGGAGAGTTGGGAAAAAGGAGAAGGCGCATTTATTCACCGACGCTCGGCACAGAATATTAGAATTTGACTCAGAGTCAAACAGTGGGGAAGGAAGGGAGAAAAAGGCTACCAACCTCGCTTTCCAAGGAAGCTCACGAGAAATTCTGTTAAAAAGCTTTGAAGGTCGCTCCAGGAACTTCCCAGTGAAGACTATTGCGAAACTGACAAGGAAATATCACGGTGGAACTTTTCAAATCTCAAAACCAGAGACGCGCTTCAAATGCATGCGTCTCCAAACATTGAATTCTGGAAAAAAGAACCGCCTTCGATTGCAAGCGCAGATGAAAAACAAGTTTCTGCCACAGAGGCAGATTATCACACGAGATCAAAACATGGCCATCACACAAACCATGCGGGGCAGGTAAAACACTGGGCTAGAAAGTAGAAACGCTTGGATGTTAGAACCTGGAGATAAGCAAAAAGCAGAGTCTTTGGGCGAAAAGGTTTTCCGTGTGGTGGGGAGGGTCACGAAATCCACGAGGGAGGGATTCGGTGCTCTGGAATTCTGGAAATGAAAAGCAGCTTGACTTATATATACTTTGTTTTTTTGGAGTTCGGCTTTTCCCAAACGCGAAACGCAAAGATATGTGGCAGTCCAAGGTTCAAAAGCATGAGGAGTGAGTGAGCATGCTTTAGTGCTTGCTTACCTATTACGATGGCCATGTGTCCGTCCATACTCCATACGGCTTCATTAATCATTATTACGCCCCAGCCTCAATGAAGATTGTCAAGCGGCAAGCTAAGCCTTGTCCACATTCGGACTGGTCTCGTCCAGTCATTTTCTAATAGAGAGAGAGAGAGAGACATTTCTGTTCCTTCTTTCTCTCTTTAACGCCACAGATTTCTGCTCTATGTATTTTCTTCAGCAGGCAATAATGAGCGTGTACGGCGGGTTTAATGTCGCCAAGATACCAACTGTTTTTTAAGAGAATTTCGAAAATCTTCATAAAGTTCTTAATACTAATAGTGTTGCTTAGACATCATTGTTGAGGAATTTCGAAAATCTTTGTTAAATTATTAACATTACTGAAGACTGAATAATTCAGAGAAGAGAAAAGATACAAGGAGGTGAATTTAGGGAATAAATACAATTAATATAATTAATAACACCATTATACGATGATTTTTTCTGATTTGATTTGATTCTAACAATTTCAAGTTCCGTAAAATCTAGTTTGTATTTTGCAATTGCCACAGACTAAATCTTACAGTAAAGAAGGGAGGAGCTAGCATGTTGAGATGGACTTCAAAGATTTAAAGGAAAATCTTTCTTTTAGTTATATTCGCATTTTTTTTATTTTTAAAAATAACTGAAAATAAAAGCATTTTCCCCCTTATATATTAAAAAGTGCTCGTGTGTGTGTGTGTGAGATTCTCTAATTATAAAACTCTACGTACTTCTCTCTTGCATATATGACGTAGTTCATTGCTATTTTCAAGCTTAGATTTATATATTGCACTGCTGGCGTTAAATCGATTCTGTTGCAAAAGAACCTAACGTAGAATTGGATGCGTTTTAAATGTTGTAAGCGCAGCCTTTATTTATGGTAATATTATTTGGGAATATTAATTATTAGCGAGCTCGTTAATTGTGTAGCATATGACCTCTCACGTCGTAGACGCCTGAATGCGGAGGTGTGACGCAGAGAGTTGCGTGTTATAGAGTCCCATAGTCAGCCAAAAGTATGACGCCTCGTTACGTCTTGTTGGGCGACCAGAAAAATTGAAGAGTGAGATGAAGGAACGGAACGGAACGGCAGGTAATGATTCTTGTGATTGTGAAGGAAGGTTGGCCTTGGCCAGTGGCCACCCATCTTAAATGGCTGAAGGGAGTAAGAAAATAAAAGCCACTTTATTGACAGGAAACTTAACTGATCGCTATTATTAGCAAATAGCAAACACAAGCCATAAGTGGCGGCAGAGGAAGCAAGTACTGTATTATTTAATAATATAATTCACACAATTATTTGCATCTGCAGAATAAATCCATTATATTTATAGCACACCGCCTGACCCTCCCTTTCCCATTTATGCAATATCTTCTATATAGACAAATGTTGTATGTTTCGTTTTTTTAATTATCAGTTTCCTGAACGTAAATAGAAGATTATGTTTGCATTCATTGAATTATTTGAAATGAATATAATGAATATTTTACCACCACAAATTTTTTTGAAGGAGCGACTAATAAACATGCACTACTAAGTCAGTCGTATGGACGGGCAAGTAGGGGCAAAGTAGAATGGCTGCCACCACCACTAGTAGCAATTGGATATTGTGTGGTGAGCAGGCAAAAGGCAATGACTGGCCAATAATATCACTGACTGATTCTTTTAACAAGAGTCGTGGTTAGGACTTGATACCGCTCTCTCTGACCTCTTTGGCGATACAGGGCTGTGCAAATTGAAAAGGCCCACGTCTAATTCAGATGTATTTTATTTTTGCCCCCACAACAGGAGAGGATTAAATTTAGATACGATTTTAAATATTGATTTTCTTAGTTTTAGATGATTAATCAAACGAATCTGTCAAGTTCCTATTAATTAAAGGTGGAGAATAAAAAGTGGTCTTATAATATTAAATAATATAAGGAATAAAGCTAAAGGTATGAAAAGATACGAGAGTGGGGGATGCGGGTAGTGGTTTGATGACGAACAAGCCACCAACAAAGCAAGTTGGCAATGGGTATAGAGTTCAATTCAATTATAAACAGATATCGGATTCGTAGATTGCAGATTGTATCAAGCTTTATAGTACAAATTGCTTGTTTTATGGATACTTAACTCATGTCATGTGCGAGCTGTTGTCGTTCCTGTTAATTAAATAACAAGTGGACCAACTATGCCACCCATTACAGTCGTCTTTCTTTGCCTTCAACTTTAACGTTGTTCAGATTCAAGCACGCTTACTTCTTTTACTTTTTCGAGTGTTGCCTTACATGACTCCCTCTGTAACTAGCGGGCTAAGCTGGGCCCAAATGAGGTGCAGGTTAACTCATGTAGCATTTTAGGATGCCAAGGCCTGCTCATTGCTTATGCATTGTGTGGTACAACTAATTGCCATAGTGGCTTGTGTTATAGAAGATATTTTAGATCCCCCACAAAACAAAGGTGCTTCAACATTTACACATTACACCGAGCCATCAATCAATTTGGTCAAACAAGCTAGGGTCAACCTGGTCTCATATATTACCCATCATTTTATTCTTTTGGGTCGATGTTAGTTAATCCTCTTCATGCAATGTTGAGTGAAATTTTACTTCTTTCCCCTTCATCAAATTAATAATGAATAATATAAAACCGCTGGGTATTATATACTTTCAACAATTGATTAATTTTGACCTCAACATCATCAACGATAAAACCACTATCAAAACCATGACATACATTCATGAAAACTCTTAAGAAGTCGAAACAAAAATTGAGTTCTGCAACACCAGGACGAGTGCTTATATGACAAGTTGTCATCAAAGCATATCGTAGAACGCTCCAACTATGAACCGAACAAGTTTGTATTAGTATTACATATAACCTGCTAGAAACACCACGTTTCAATAATTTTTCCCCCCGCTCTGAAGACTGTCGAGCATCTATTTGATGGGAATATTGTTGATATATGTTGAAAAAATGGAAGTCCCACATCGGTGGCTTTATAAAGAGAAAGGCACTTTTAAGACTATAAAACGAACACCTAAATATTTACAAGTTATTTACTCAAATAAATTACATAAACAATAACATAAAGGAAGAGAGACGAAATTACAAGTCTCCTTAAAAGAATGAAGGAGGGTACTCCTCTTTATACTTTTAAAAAGTGGCTTTCTCTTTATAAACCCAGACGTGGGACCTCTTTTTTTCAATGTATATTAACAAATTTTCACTTTTGAAAAAATTCTCACATTCTCAATTTCTCATCATAAATATTCAATAATGTTAATCATATTCAAATAATGTTGGAATTTGATAGGATTCACCACTTTTTTGTTAACATATTCAATAAGAACGTTACTTTTGATGAATATACTATGATAAATAAGTTAGTAGTTTAAGAAACTAGATAGTTTGATGCTAT
>JBAGKO010000014.1:21466475-21485689 GCA_037177275.1 Acacia concinna
TAAATGTAAATATGAAATTTTGTTTGATTTTGTATTGAATTTCTTTGACTGTATTTTCCCCCTCTTTGTTTTTTTTTTCTTAAAAGACTTAAAATTGCTTGTGATTTTATGTTAAACATGATATCCCATTATTTTACATGACAGATCAATGTCTCTTCCTCCAAGAATTTATAAATACCTTAGTAAATTTTTATATGAATCTAATCTATCACGTCATTTATGTTATAACGAATTAAAACACAACAATTTTGATAATATTAATTTTAATTGGTTGTTGATGTAATTTATATTATTTATTTTTCTTAAAAAAATAAATCCTTGATTATAATTTCATAAATAATGAAAGTTAAATCTTTTAATATGCTAGTTAATATATAAATAGACGAATTTTAATTAAACTAAAAATGACATGATAAAATTGGTTATTATTAACTTATAAATAGGAGAATTTTAGGACAAGAAAATTTATCTGCAAACAGACCTTTAAATAAGGAGTAGAGTGGTATTTATGTTTGGTAAACTTTCAAGAGAAAAACGCTTGAGTAGTGTTATACAATGGACCAATGCTAGCTCAATTGCATGTGTCGCCTCTTTGTCTGAATTGAGGGTTAAAGGAATGGAAAAGGACGAACACCTAATTGATAGAGAATTCCCATTACAAGTAGGCTTCTTTTATAGAGAGGGGACAGATTCAACAACAGATGCACAGATATCGGCTACCATGAAAAGGCTGCAACAGATTACAGATATAAATGGCGGCATCCAAACACTAAGTTGGAAGGTACGCACCACTAAAAGAGGCATGTGAGACAGCACAAAGCCAATCAATCGCATATTTTTAGTGGGAGGGGTGCTTTCGTAATGAAATATGACCCTTCAAGTCAAATCTGAAATATTCACCAACCTTGGATTGGACTTTTTTTTTTAATAATACTTTAAAACCTAAATGTAAGAATTAATTATTATTTTTTAAAGAATTTTAAAAGAACTAATTATATTAATTTAAAGCATTTTAATTTATCGTCCATCATTACAAAAAAAAGATTAAATTCTGACGGAAGACAATACTCAAATCTTAAACGTCTAATGTGCATTGTTATACCTTTGTCAGATGAGTTACTTTGATCTTGTATTATATGTCATAAAATAATATATATATATATAAACATAACAATTAAAAAATATAATATAAATATAAATATATATAATATTAAATAAATTTTATATATAAAGAAAAAATTATAAACATTACCAACGGCTACCCATGGAATATAGCATAAGAATTAAAAATATTATTATTATTATTATTATTATTATTATAACAAATTACATAAATTATTAAAATATAAAATAAACAATTACCAACGAATTTCCGACGAAATTTCCGTGAGTAATTTTCTTAAAAATTACTTATAGAATTCCGTTGGTAAATTCCGTCGATAATTACCAACGTTAAAAATTACCCACAGTAAATTTTGTTGGTAATTCTGTAATTACTGACAAAATTCATTTTATGGGTATTTACCCATTGAATTTTTTTTCCGTCTGTAAATTTACTTTCTAACGGAATTTTTAGACAGAATTCATCAATGGAATTTTTCTATCCGAAATTTCATTGGTAACATTACCGACGGATTCTTGTCCAAAATCTGTCAATAATTACTGACAGAATATATTCCGTGGGTAATTCTGTCAGTATTTTGAGGTTTTTTTGTAGTGTTTTTTTCAACTATTTTGTCTAACTTATAAATTGATATATAATATAATAATATACAATATATAAAATGATTAAGTAATTGATTTATTTTCTTTAATTTCTCTAAAAAATTCAATTAGATATTATATTTAAAACTATAAGAAGTATAAAAAAAATTTATGATTTAGAAAGAATTACAAGAGCAGCACTTGATTTACAAAAGAAATAACTCGGTTGCTCAGCTCCACCACAATAATAACAAAAGCAACACCCGGTTTACAAAAGTGTGGGTCTTTTAATTCTAAAAGACACCAAGTCAAGAATTATTAAACAAAATGGGCAATTTTATTAAAATAGTATGAACAATAAAAAAATTTACGTATATACTAGAAAATTAAAATTATTTATCTATATACTACATTTAAAATTGTTCACCAAGTGAACGACTTTTAAAGTGTAAAGAAGTTGTTCACCTGAAAACGATTTCCGTTTGATATGTGAGAGAATTAAAGTCGTTCACTATTTGAACGACTTTAGTACTGACAGCTTTTCAATTTTTTATTTTATTTTGCAAAGTGCATTCACTCTATAACCCCTATGTGTTGCTTTTTCTTTTTCTTTTTTTAATAAAAATTGCTACTAAATATTCTATTTCTTTTATTCCACTTTTTACTCTCTCTTTGGATCCAATGAAAGTTACAACTAATTTCCTCTCATTTCACTATTTGCTTCTTTCATTCACCATTTATTTTATAATTCCAATTTAATAGAAGCATATTTAAATATATTCTTTTTATAAAATTCTCCCAAATTCTTTTTATTTAGGAATATTGAATTTGTTCCTATTCACTGGTAATTATAAAATAAATGGTGGATGAAAGAAACAAACAATGAAATGGGGGGAACTAGTTGCAACTCTCTTTGGTTAAAACAGAGAGAGTAAAAAGTGGAGTAAAATAAATAGGGTATTTAGTTGCAATTTTTATAAAAAAAAAAAAGAAGGAAAAAGCAACACATGGGGGTGGAGAGTGAATCTGACTTTGCAAAATAAAAAACAAAAAAAATTGAAAAGCTGTTAGTGCTAAAGTCGTTCAAATAGTAAACGACTTTAGCTCTCTCTCATATCAGACGGAAGTCATTATTTAGGTGAACGATTTCTTTCCATTTTAAAAGTCGTTTACCTGGTGAATGATTTTAAGTGTAGTATATAAGTAAATGATTATAATTTTGTAGTATATACTAAATTTTTACTGTTCATGTTATTATCATAAAATTGCCAACAGAATCTTTTTTTTTTTTTGGTCTTTTGAGTTCCCGTCATTTTGCTTGTTTGTGTGAATACTGAAAACCACGTTCTCAATCAAACTTGCATGTGATTTAGTTCTTCGGCTTTTGTAGTAGACCCTAGGGCCCAAGGGATGAGGACTGATGCAACGTCTTTACATAATGAATTAGCATTTGAGCCCAGGTCATGTGAACAAGATCCAGGCCCATATTAATTCATGCAAGCTTTTAAATTTTTGGGAAAATTTAAAAAATAAAGGAAAATAGGGAAATTCCAGAATAGGACAACGAAATGTAGAAATTTCATATCAGTCATTTTTTTGGGTGAAATTATGGAAATGTCACTTAATTTTAATAACACGAATATCGTAATTTATAATAAGAGTATCTCAATTAATAACAACAACAGAACAAATCATAGGGTAAATATGTAATATATAAATACTTCTGTTGTTTTTAATTGAGATACTTTTGTTATAAATTAAGATATTCGTGTTATTAAAATCCAGTGACATTTTCATAATTTCACAAAAAATACAAAATAACTTATCTAAAATTTCCGCATTTCGTTGTTTTGATATGAAATTTTTCTATTTTTCTTGTCTATTTTTTTTAAGTTCTCCCTAAATTTTTCAAGATGGATGTTTGTTAAAAAAAACATATATAGTCATATCAAGGTTTGAGACTAATAGAATAAACTAATAACGATTACAACATGACAAATCAAACGAATTATATATATATATACACAATTATTGCTCAACCATACTTCAAATATGGCTGCCTTAGAAAAGATACTACCTATGCCCAAACAAATATATGATGAATTAATAAACAAAATTGAAAAACATGTAATAGGAAAAGGAAAGTTGAGGCAGATATGAAGTAAATAATCAATATATTTATTTTATAACTGCCGTTTAGCTATTAAGTCGCTTTGGCCGAGTGGTTAAGGCGTGTGCTGCTAAGTACATGGGGTTTCCCCGCGGGAGTTCGAATCTCTCAGGCGACGACTGTCACTTTTTCTAATTTTTTCCATGATCTTTCCCCCCCTTCTTTTTCCATATCTTTTACATTGCCCTATAGGGCGTTTGGCTATGACTTATGAAAGTGACTTATTTGTATAAATGGCTTATGATAAGAAACTTTTAAAAATAAGTAATTTATCATAAGTAAATTGTGTTTAGATTGTAGGTAGAAAAAGTGACTTATTGGAAGTAGAAGAAGTTACTTATATTTGGATTGAGGGTAAAAAATAAAACAGTTTTCAGTGGGCTGCTATTTATTGTATCTACTTTTTGCATGTGGATGTCACTGTTAACGTTAACACTAATGATAAGCCAAAATTTAGGGCTTCTTCTCTTCAGTAATTTTTTTAAATAATTGACTTTTTTCTTTCAGCCCCGACCAAATAGACAAAAAGTCAAAAAAACAACGCTCCCCTTTTTCTTCCGCCAACGCCATAAAACGTCCTAGACCACTGAAACCAAACAGGCCCTTAGTCTATTATATATATAGTCCATGCAAATGCATCTTTTTCATTTTAAATTCTAACATTTTCCCCCAGCCTTTTAATTTAAATTATACATTCTACATTTTCATAATCCACACTGAATTTTTTCCGAAACAATTTCAATGAATATGGATAACTGAATATGTTATATTGTTATAAAAAAATATGTTCTAGAAATGAAATTATTAATTTACCATTAAAATAATTAACAAACACATGCATGTGTTACTTGTGGCACGGGTCGTTTAAAATTGCTATGAGAATATGATATCAAGTTGGCCGCCATGTCATTTCACGCAAAAGCACTTCCCTTTCTTAGTATTCATCAATATAATTAATCAGACTTGCACGTTAATTACATTAGTTGGCCAACTTGTCATTTCATATTAAGTTGCTTTACATTCACTCCTTATAAATATTCCATACCCTAGGCCATATTTCTCGCTGCACTGATCAATCCGTCAATGTGATAATTATATTCAGCTATCTCGTTTTGAAATCAAAGCTCAGGTTATAATTACTCCTACAAAGATCCAACCACTAAGCTTAACTAACAGATATATATATAACATTAGACGCAAATCCCCAACTCCATCAAAAGCAATCCAAATGAGTATATTCGTTTACCGTGATTCACTGAATTCTTCTCCCAAGTGGACAAACTCGAATGATTAAGCCCTCAAAGTATACGTAATCACTTGATGATTATCAGCACTAACCCTACATTATTATTAATTGCCTTCTGACTTCAAAGACCTAGCATTAATTAACAATATATATAATCTCTATCACGAGCCAAATGGCAATTGAATTTGCTCGGCAGATGAAGATCGAGAGAAAAACCTTACGTCCAACTATAATTGATGTATAACACGTACGCGTACATCCCAACACTGTTTTGTACAACTTTCTATCACAGAGTTTGACCCAACAAAAATAATGTATAACTATTTGTATTCACAAGTGTATATGACAGATTATTGTAACTACAAGGATTCCGAGATACAGCGTTACCTGGGATTAAATGCTCTATGATTATACACAAATACGATCACCGTGTGTGTATATACCCAGGAATGACAACATGACCTTTATTTCAGACCTATAGCTACTGACTAGTAATCTTTGAATGTGATGATCTGAGCCCGCCGACGACATTGGTAAAAAACAAAAACATTACAAGGTTTAAGGAGAGATCTTTCCATGCCACTACTAGGATACTAATGATCATCAGCTTGAGAAATCAAGAAAGGGAAAGGATGAGACATCTTTCATCAAGTCCTCTAAGTCCCACTCTCCCAAAGTTAACTCTTCCTGGAAAAGATTCTCCATCACGCCACCCCTATTCTCGGCTCTATTGTTGTTGTTGCAGTTATTAACGATGCTGTTTATGTTGTCGAAGTAACTATTAACGTTAGTGTCCCTATTCTCCAGTTTCTGCAGGTTATCAGTTATTGTGTTAACACTCTCTAGAGGAGGCACAAACAACTCCCCTTCCGCTCCAATATTTACACTCCCAATCCCAAAAACTCCATTTTCTGCATAAAAACCATTATTGATGCTGTTGCGGGGGTCAACCCCATTTTGTGTGAAGCAAGGCCCTCCATTATTATTAGTGTTGAAGAATGATCCGTCAGAAGCTGCTTGCGCGTTTAGTCCATGCTCAAGCAAAGGCAACCTCTCAATTAGGTTGTTGTTGAACATAGGCATGAAACCTCCCATGACATTGTTGAGGTCTTTAATATTATGCTCAGATAATAAGGAAGACGAGTCGCTTGCATTTTGTGAGGTTGGGGTGGTGGATGACATGAGCTTCAGTCTTTTCTTTATTGTGGAGTTCCAGAAATTCTTGATTTCGTTGTCGGTTCGCCCGGGCAAGCGTGCCGCTATTTGGGACCATCTTTAGAGAGGGGAAAAACATTTAGGAACAAGTCAGCTTCGTTGATAGTAAAAATTAAGGTAGGTGGTGATGTTGATGAAATCAGTGTTTAATTTGTTTCAATCTATGTGCGTGTTCAAGGAATGCTTTGCATGGACGCTAATGAAAAATTCTTAAACATGATCGAAAATATGTGAAGTGTCTTCAACAAGATCGGAGTGGAGAGTGGCAGACAAATATGAAATATATATGCTTAGGACTTAGTTTTCAGCTACAAGGAGCCGCCTTATTATTACAAGCTTTATGTCTAATGCATGCGGGATGTGTATCTAGACTGAGAAGTTAGCTAGCTATACTTCGACATCAAAAGATCTCTGTCATTTTCAACTGTCCTGTTGTTTATATAGTTAATAAACGGTATATATATATATTAACTACATGGGCATATTGTTAGGTGAGCAAAAGCAAAGCGTGTATGTGATGACTTATTTAGATTAAATATATATGTATATATATTCTCTGTGTATGTATTTAAAACATAAAGTTCACTTCTTTTCTCTATTGGAAAACTTTTATAAAAAGCTACCCGTTCAAAATTGTTTAAAGTCACTTCCTTCTTTTTTTACATAGATTAACATTTATCATCTTAACATCACAGACTTTCAGACAGAGATGACCATTACAAGATGAACAAGCAATCAAGCGCAGACACAAACACTAACGTATATATTATATAAATACTCATATTACGTACTCAATTAACAACGATACTTTATCTAGCTCAAGAATTCTTCTTCATGAATACTGGATAGATATCAGGAAGAAATGAAACATTAAGATAAAATAATTAAGGTATTTTTAAGACTTTATTAGACTATTGTTTTCTAAATAAACATCACATATGATCGGATCTGATGATGAGGAATTTAGAAACCCGAGCGGGTGACAGTAAATTTCTGGAGGAAGTTGTTAAAAAGAGAAGGGAGAAGGACCTGTTGCCGAGGAGGGAATGAAGATGGATGATAAGTTCTTCTTCCTGGGGAGAGAAAGCACCACGCTTAAGATCAGGCCTGAGGTAATTGATCCAGCGAAGGCGACAACTTTTGCCACATCTTTGCAAGCCAGCATTCCTGGCGACATCACTCCAACAACCTTGTCCATTGTTTAGCATGTAGTTCATGAGCTTGTCATCTTCTTCCGGCGACCACAGCCCCTTCCTAAGCTTGTTATTGCTATTGTTGTTTTTTCCAGATTCGGGCTTCCTCATGTTGTCGTACGACACAACACAGACAACACTAGCTACTTTCCCGTTATAATCCAACTAGTGTGATGTATGTAGATAAGGGAAGGATATATAGAGAGAGAGAGAGATAACAAAAGAGATTAGATTAGAAAGAAGCTTCATGGGGTGGGAATGATGATGATGGTGATGGTTGTGGGGTTTGCTTACAAAATAGGGAAGAGTGAGAGAGAAAGGGTTGGTTGATGAGTCCAGTAGAAAACGGTTTGGAGAGGGATAGGTGGTCGTCTTGTCTTTGACTCCATGCCCTTGTCTTTTTCCTCTCTTTTTTTCCTTCACTCACAAGGTAATCATCACTCTTGAATCATAGGCTAGCCAGAAACAAAACGAAACAATACTATATATATATATATATATATATTATTTATTTATTTTAATATGCCAGAGCTTGTTGCCTTGTTTTATAACCAAGCCAAGCCATTTGCTTCCATTTCACATAATCTCTCCCTCCCATCTCTCCTATCCCACACGTGTAGTTGAAGACATAGAACATCGATCGATAATGAAGGATACATGTAAAGCTATATATGACGGCATCTACTCATCAATAATGTACATCACCTTGACTTTTTTCTTTTTCTTTTTCGTTTCCTAATTTAATTTTCTTTTGGCCATAAGATCCACATGTTTTAAGCTTAACCTTCACCTTAACCAATATTTAAGTAAGACAGACTCAAGTTCACATATTTCAACCCTCAAAAATGACAAAAGAAAACCTTTGGAGCTTTCTCTATCTGTCTTCGTTGTGCCATTATATATATACACACCTCTCAATGAATGGAGAGAAAACAGTTCGACCGTACCAATTAATGCCATATATCATCATGCTCATCTAAATATCTGAAATTCTGAATCCCCAGCGCCATCAGGTTGTAGAGTTCATGATAACCTGATTATGAAACCAATCACGACCATTGGATGATCTGAGAGTGACTAGTAATTCGCATAAGCTGTTGCTTTTACCTTTTTTATTATTGGTTTCATGAAACAAGTTGGTTGGTTTAACCCAATAAGATCATATACGTGTGAAGTTGAAAACTTGAAATGGCTTATTAAAGAGTCCAATAATAAATTGTGGTTGAAGGAAGTGATTGGACCTTAACCTTCTTTGTTTTGTCATGCTTATTCTTTTCCAAACAAAGGTGAATCATGCGAGAAAAAGAAGAAAGAAATGGTGCACCTGATCATTGACTTTGCTCACACATCTTTATAGAGCCAATTACGAAAGTTGCATAAGTTTGAGAATTGTACAGTTTTCTCACTTAAGCAGCATAAAAATACAATATACAAAACATGGTCTAAGTTGGAGAAGCCAAAGCCTCTCTTTTAAAATAATAATTCTGGTGGCTAATTCATATTGCTGACGTATTTTGGTTCTAGAACTTATGTGGCTAGCTACTTGTCCTCGTCTGTAAATCAGCTTCAGCCTTGAGGCCTGGGGGCGCAGTCTGAAGATCACATAGGCTCAGTGGTAGTTGAAGTGCTGAATGAAAGAGTCATAGCACTTTCCAAAAGCACATTGGACCATTGGAGTAACTATAAGATAACGCTCCACTGCTGCAGGATTGGTAAAAGCACTAGCTTGGAGTACAATGATGGCTGCCCAGAAAAACATGAAAAAGAAAAAAGAAAATCTTTATTACACGCGCGAAACATGCTCCTTTTCTTAGTTATTCTGATGATATTTATACACATCTGTGGTTTCATTGAAGCCTCATCAAATCTACAGAGACTCCAAAAGGTTAAACGGGTCGTCAAAAAGTTTCAGCAACAGTACAGTAGAAAAGGAAAAGTGAAAAGAGGAAAAAGAGAGAATAATGTAAAATGAAGAGAGAAGTGTCCCCAGAAGAGGACCGAGTGGGTAAAGGGGGAGAGAAGGTGGATGATTCATTTCAGGCATCAAATCATGCAGTTATGGAACTAAGAATAATGTGGCAGTGAAGGATTTGGTTGAGGGTATGAATATGTCAATTGACAATTTGCTTAAGTGTAGGTAGAACAGGAAAAGTTAAACAGAGGTTCAAGTTAAAAGCTAAAAGCAAGAAAGGAAATACTGCGGTTTGGCCACGTCAGAGTTCCAATTCATGTCGTTAAGCGATGCATCATATTGCCTTGACTTCAAATTATATAATCATTCATCCCAGTCGTCTTAGCAGATATTATAGGGTCTGCTAATAAAGTGAAAGGCTTAATAATGTCCACAAAAACATTTAAAACCGTCCCAATAAGCTTCGCACTATTTCACTCCCACAATTAATATCCCTTTTTGAAGTTTGCTTCGAAATGCATCCTCAATTAAAACCGTAGACGTCCATTTTTCAAAACAAGATCATAACATTCTCTCAGGTAATATGATTATAAATGGATGAAAATTCACATTTTTTAGCTTGGATCAAGGTTCTTGTATTTTTTTTTGGGGTTTAAAAAAGTAGCCCTTACATTATATTGGTTAATTTTGGTTAAGGTGTCTCAAAATGACATGTTACTGATGTAACAATAATATAATATCACTGATATAATGTGTGGTGCTTTATTAAACAGGAAAAAAAATATAGGTTTTAGACAATTCCTGAAATTATGTTAAACTTGAGTCGAGGGTCATGTAATTTTTTAAAATTGATAGTAAACTTTAGTCAAGATCTTTGGAGATGATGCACCGTTGCGGTTTAGGAAATTTGATCAAAGGTGATCATCATCGTCAGCTTAATAATTTCGTAATGAAAAAATTATAGGGACTTTTAATTGAAGTCTAGAGACTAAGAACCATGTTTTTCCTATAAAGTATTTGAATGCATCTGAAATGTAAAAAACACAAAATTATTCATACGAATTTAGTGCAAAGGTTAAGCATTTGCCATGTTTTGTGTGTTTGTTGCCTCACCAAAGCCCAAGCACTTTGCTGGATTATTGATTACCTCAGAAATAAGCAAGCATGACTTTAGTTAGATGAGGGTGGGTCCCACGGGGCACAACTTTTTGGTTCCAAACCTAAGTAAAAGAAAGTGCAACCACCATACTAACGGCCTGTCCTTTATTTTAATGGCGGGAGGCATACGAGGAACATTTTCTTTCATCATTCATTCACATAGAAACTTGCACATAAATGGCAAACCAAAAATTAAAAAGAAAAAAGAAAAGTTGATGGTGGCAGTGAAGTGAATATGGAATCTGTGTTTTTGGCGTCATTGATGTATATGAGAAAAGGCAGGCTCTCGAGTCGAGTCGAGTCTCGGCTCTATCTCCTTCCTTGTCGTACGAAAGCAACAGGGAAGCCTCAAATAAAAATAATAGCTGTGATATATAATTATGTATAAGAAGTAACTGGCCACTGGAACATTGATTCTTACATCACAGCTTATTCAGGTTCAGGTTCAGGTTCAGGTTCAACTTGAAAAATAGAGTCTCATTTTTCCCTCTCACAATGCAACAACAATTGAATTTTGTTCACATAAGTCATAGCCCATGTGTGGATTTATGACATCCCTTGTCGAGAGAATATGCTGAATGAATTTGGCTCCTCTCTCTTACTTTCTCTTTCTTGCCTCCATAGTCCTCCCCACCCTCGTCATTTAACAACATGTCCCTGATACAGACTTTAAACGCATAATTAAATTCTACTATTTCGTATTTTGGAAATTCCTTTGGCAATTCAAATAATGATTTTGTCATTTGGAAATATCTTTTTTATACCCATAAATAAAACAAAAATAGTAATAATGAAGAATGAATGACTGATAAATAATTTGAATACACAACGAAAAAGGAATTCTTCTGCACTACTTCTAAGGCTTCTACCAAACACCGCCTTCGAACGCAAAGCTCAGAAGTCAAAACATATGAGCTACGGTCTACGGCCTTACCTACCATGATGAAAAGTAGGCCTTAAGACAAGTTGGCCCACTCCTTGGCCCGTTAGGGGGAGGGGGGCAAAGCAAAGCAAGAACCAGCAATAAAATAATAAAAAAAAAATGTATTTGTTCAGGAGCAAATATTTAGCATCTTTCCAATCCTAAATGTAAATTGGCTCCAATTTGTAATATCCTCACGCATTTCATAGTATTTCTTAATCACTATTTATCCTCATTAATTTCATCAATAATAATAATAATTTAATAAATGACACAGGACGATGCATGTGACATCTGTCCTGCATATTTTTTTCCCCCCAACGCCGTTCCCATGAAAAGAAATTAGCTTGATTTGTGTTTCCAATACAGGCTGCTACCTAATGGTGCAATGTAACTTCGAGAAAATAATTGTGGTACCGAATGTGAAGGACTTCGTTGACATAATCATAAGGTGAGGAAGATTGTTGGTGAGTACATACTATGTATCGTTCATGAATATCAAAATTCATAGTTTAAAAGTTGGTGGACCAGAATCATAACGAGTAATTTAAGATTAAAGATTGCATTAACCAACAAAAATAAACGCAGATTTAGCAGAGGCAGAGCTAAACATTTCAGAGCTCGAATGCATTAACGTACCATGTCTCCATTTTAAATATAAGATTTTTCTGCATCTTTTTGTTTTTAATATCTAAAATAGCCCTATAAGCACTTTAACTTGCTTCATCAAACCGATCCCTTAATCATGAATTGAATAAGGACAACTTTCTTTTTTTTTTTAAAAAAAAGAGTTACGGTCAAACTATCTAAATACTCTCATAGTCATATGTGCGCGTGCTAGGTAATAATGTAGGTGAGGTTTTAATTAATTTAACAAATTTGTCGTGACAAAATTTTAGCAGCAGCTGGGCTACAGGCATTACAGGATCTCAAATTGTACCAAGCAAACTAGAAAATAACAAAGCGGAGTAAAATTGCAAGGGGTTAGAAGACACCCCCCAACAAGCTTGCATCACAGAATTTGATGCTATTGTTATAAATAACCTAACCTTCAGCTACTCAATTCAAAAACAAACTTGGCACCAGTCACATCTCACAAGCCGTTCCCAGAATCTGGAACACTGCCTCCAAGAAGACTAAATCAACCATCGCTGCAGGAAATTGAAAACAAAAAATTACTCACCGAAAACTAGTGAATGCTATAAAATCTGACTAAAGGAAAAATTAAAACTACTGATACAACTGTCTTTAAGAAATGCAGATGAAAATCAACTAGTGTTAAATTCCATTTCGAGCCAATGTCTGTTACTTGGAAAATTGGTTGTCAAGGGCTAAATGAGAAGTAACCAAACAGACTCTCAGGAACGATGGTTTATCAATGTCCCAGAAAAAACATTGGGAGGGAACTTGGTAAATTAAAATGAAGCAAGCAAGCAATAATGAAAAGTAACAAGTCACATTACTTACCATCTCTTTCACCGTCTTTCGGTTTTTCCAATTGAACGCTTCCCAGAAAACAAGTGCTTGGGCTTCAAAGTAGGAATAACTCTATCAGCTTCTCCACGTCGAGCATCCTTGTTCCTCTTCTTGACAGATTTCTTTGCAAGTTTTACTGCCTTAATCTTTTGAGCAGAATCCTTCAAGCCCTCACCAGGCACAAATTCGGTTGGTGGGCGTGAAACTGACCTGGACCTTGATCTAGATCTAGTACGCTGCTTCTTGCTGGATGAGTCACCATCTATATCCATCACATCAGCACCTCTGTCTTCAGGAGATCTTTCCCTCTTCCTACCTCTCCTAGAAACAGATCTGCTGCGTGCTCTGTCAATTGCCAAAGAGGGATCAAGCCCCAAAGTTGATAGCTGCCTTCCCATTCTCTCTGTTGTAAACTTCCTGTCCTTGTCATATTTTCTTGGAACAATAGGCCTGCTCTCAGCCGTACTCTTTTTCTTCCTATGCTCTTGGATGAGCAATCTTTTCTTTTTTCTTATTGCCGCTAAAGCTTCATGTTCTTCCGGAGACAACTCATTTCCGTCTATCTGAAAATCATCATCTAACTCCTCAGCCTGTCTTAACCCGTCTTCCCTTTCCAATTCTTCAAGCCTATGCAGGATATCAGGATCAACAAAATCATACACATTGTGCCCATCCAAAATTTCTGGCAGTACATCTTCTTTCCATTCGTCATTAGCCAAAATATAGTTCTTCCGCAGGTTTGCTGAGTATACACCTGCACCACCATTCTCATCTTCCAAATCCTTTTCAGTTTTTCTCTTTTCCTTTTCTGCTGCTTGCCTGGCCTTAGCTTCTAAGACCGCTTGGGGAATACAAGGAGGCCTTTCCTTCTGGTCACGTGGTTTTGGTACTGCGACATGAAATCTGTTCAAGCAGTCATTTATCTTTTTGGACTTCATCTTTATCTCCACCCTTTGATTTAACAATCTTTCACATGCTGCATTTTTCACAGCAATTACCCCATCTTCTGTCAAAGTGCTCATAGTCAATAACACACTTTCCTCATTTGTAGGCTCACCTCCTTCACCAACCAGAGTCTTCAAGGCCTCAGCTTTCATCTCCACGATCAACTTCTTGTCTTCCTCAGACACCCCTTCCATGGGTTGCAAATCAGTTTTATTGCACACTACTAGTAATGGCTTGTTCATAAACAGAGACTTAATGCTGTGAAATAGAGCTGCCTGCTGTGCAATACTATAACCGCAAGATCCAGATATGTCTAAGAAAAACAATATAGCAGCTCGCAAATGAGCAAGGGCAGTAATGCTGCACATCTCAATAATGTTTCGATCTTCAAAAGGCCGGTCCAGAATCCCTGGTGTATCAATTACTTGGTACCTCAGGTATTTGTAGTCTGTATGACCCACAAAAAGTGACTTAGTAGTGAAAGCATAGGGCTGCACATCCACATCAGCTCTGGTAATTTTGTTAATGAATGAGCTCTTGCCAACATTGGGGTAACCACAAATCAAGATAGTCCTCGTGTTTGGATCTATTGATGGGAGCCTTGCCATGTGCTGTCTCACCTGCTCTAGATAAGCCAAACTTGGGCCAATCCTCTTAATCACAGTGCACATACGGCCAAGAGCAGCAACCTTCAGACACTTGCATCTATATAGAGAATCACCATACTTCAATAATTTCACATAGTCCTTACAAATCTTCCCAATAAGGTTTCTAGCAGTATTGACTTGTCCAAGTGCAAGCTTGTAATGGTCCTTGTTGTAGAGCACATGGAGGAGGTCGCCATAGAATGGGTGAATATCATCAAGCCGAGGGAACTCCTCAATGATAGTAGAGAGTTTTTCATGAAAATTTTGCTGTGTATACTTTACTTTGCGCATGTAGAATTGACGGAGGCGGGATATCTTATATCCTTTATGCACAACAGTTGGCGTTTGACGCTGAGTGCGAGAAAGGATTATGTCAATAAAGTCCTTCCCATTAGGTACCACAGTTATTTTCTTGAAGTTATACTGCACCATCTTTATATAGCAGCCTGTATTGAAAACACAAATCAAGTTAATTTCTTTTCATGGGAACTGCATTGGGGAAAAATATGTAGTACAGATATCACATGCATCATCCTCTAACAATGGAAGCAGTGCCCATATAGAAAGAAGGAAAGATCTTCACGAATGAATCTAAGAAAGATCCTTGGTAAACTTGGGGTGCAACCACAGTGGTGCAGTAACCTGAGAAATGGAACGCGATTGATATTTTCCTACTTGGTTCCCATCATGCAGTATTTCTCAGCTTGAAGTCAGCTTTAATTAGTACAGTGCTGTCTGGAAAAGTTAATAGAAAGTAGCATCTATAGCTTGTCAAGTAACAAAATACAGAATTTTCGCAATAATGATACAATAGCCATAGCCTGTATAACAAGTCAACGTGAGGAGGAAGGGGTAGAAAATTATCAAAACCATTCCAGAGCCGATAATCTACTCTTTATAGAAGGTTATGTAAAGAGGTGAAAAATCTGGGTAGCGTCCAAATCGACAGGGCAGGGCGAAAGCAAGCAGTAGATTTAACTAAATGTGCGAGTTTCCAAATTGACTCCTTCCTTCCGTTCTCTAATTGCCTCAATCCAAAACTACCGCAAAAAGATCGTGAAAAATAACAAAAAGAGAAGAGGCCATTAAGCCAACAACCAATTAAAAATAGACATGAAAGCAAGGAGAAAAGACTAAAGAGGCATAAAAAATTAAACTTTAGAAACCACTGAAACTCCAACCCAATTCGGGAGTGGACGATGCCTAAACATCCAGGCCATTAATCATTGCAATTGACCAGAAACACATATATGAAAAATATACGCAAAATTTCAATCAGTTGTCGTACTTTCAGACTCATCAAGCATGTCTATCAAGAGGTAACACATGAAAATTGCAAATTTCTTTACAAAAAGAAGGCATCACAAATACGTTTGGAGATATGAGACAGCAGCATCACCTGTTAATTTGTGCAAGAAATTGCAAACTGAGATCTTTGCAAGACACTTGCGCCGGCGGCCAAAATTTGGAGGTTATAAGCTCAGCTGCGGTGAAGGAGACAGGGTTGGGAGGCCGGCAAATCTCTCCAAACCGACTTGGGATGGAAGGGATTAACAAGGGTTTATGTATATGAATTTTATTCCCAGCCACCAGCCTAGCTATCTCAGAGTCCCCGATTTGAGCTTCAGCGGAAACTAATTCTTCGTTGGGCTATAAAAACTTGTTTGGGCCAAGCAAAAGAAGATGATCCCGATAGGCAAACTCTACTTTGGTTAAGGCCTTTCTATTCTTCTCTTGACTTTCGACCCAATACGGTGATCAAGTATAATGTTGTGTTTTAATTCCGATTTCTATTTAATAGGAGAATATTTGGAATTCACAATTCACAGGCCAAAAAAACAAAAAACAGAGAATATATGGGACTTGGATCCTCTCAAAATTCTCTTTCTTCTTTTCCTCTCAGAATCTATTATGCACCATTAGATCAAGAAAAATACAAGGTCCAGATACTGTGCTTTATAAAACCTTGTTTAAAATATTTGTTTGGCCGATATTTTGTTAAAATATTTATAAAGTATAATTTTTCATATTACAGGTGTTAACAACGCAGATTAAATTTCAATTTTTTAATTTTTTTTATTTAAATCTGTTATAAGATATTATATCTAAACCATTGTTTTTTAATGTAAGGAGCAGAGAATGGATTTGAGAGAAATAGGAGAAAATTATTTTAAGCTGACTAAGATGAAAAAATGGGTAAAATAATGACAATTCAACATTCTTGGCTTCAGCACTAGTCATCTTCTATTTCCAGTGTTGAAGTGCCAAAATATTATTATAAAATCCCATGAAAATGTTAAATATTTAGAGGGCCTGATTGGAACAAGACTGTGATACCCTTTGGTCGGGAAATCTTTCTTCTTCAAAAATAATTTAAAGAAATCTAATTGAAATTTTTAAACAGGAAGCTAAATAGATACTACGTAAATAATATGGTTTGGTAGTTCAACTGAGAGTCCCGTATTTAAATGTAGAAAAATTAATGCAATTTATTCTGACCACGAGACGCAGCCCAACTGTACCTGCAATTGTATGGATAGAGAAGAGGCTTTTATTTAGTGCCCGTTTGGTGAGAGCGGTGGGGAGTTTGATTGATTTTTTTATAGAAAAAAAAGTAGTTTTTGGTAAATAGAGTGTTTGGTAGAAGCTTATAAATATAAGTAACTTATAGTAAAAAGTAATTTACGAAGAGAAGTTAAAAAAAATAACTTCTAAAAAGAAGTCATTTTTTCTATCTTTTATAAGTCATATTTTTTACTCTTAACCCAAACACAAGTAACTTCTACTACTCCTAATAAATCACTTTTTCTATTCAAATCCAAACACAATTGACTTATGATAAGTTACTTATTTTTAAAAGCTCTTTATCATAAACTACTTATAAAAATAAGTTGCTTTTCATAAGTCACAGTCAAACGGACCCTATATTTAGTTGGTATGTCCTTTCTATGCAGCATCAGTAGGGCCAGCAACATAAAAAAAAAATATAGATAGGAAAGTATTAAATGTCACAAAATAGATGTTGATTTAAGTGTTAATAGATATTCCCATAATTAATATTTATAACAAAAACAATTATAGAGAAAAGAAATCCAAGATTAGAACGCTGATTTCCAATAACTTTGCTGGAATATGTACTCATCTTCTCCTTGCCTTTGTCGGTAGACTTATTCTTACTAATTTAATTAGATTAATTATATTATTTAAGTTAGTACTCACTCCGATTTAATTATAAGGCGCAATTGCCTTTTTTAATACAATTTTAAAAAAATTAATTACATTACTTTTAAGTATTAAAATTTATAGTTTTTCTTTAAACTATTTTGTTTGATTTATAAACTAATATTTAAAATAATAAATCTCAATATATGATATGATCAACTAACTTATTTTGCTTTATTAATTATTTTTAAAAAAGTCAATCGAGTCTTATAATTAGGATAAGAGGGAATACATTTTTTCTAAAACATCTAATATTTTTCTTCGTCCTTCCCATCACTCTTATTTAATTATTGTTGAGTGTATAATCCATAAGGGTAATTTGGAAAAAAAGTTGTTAGAAATGTAAAATAAATCTTATATTTAAGATAATGATTAATTTTTCAATTAAGTCCTATATTAAAAATTGTAAGAATATATTTTTTATTGCGGCTGCAATGCCATGAAAATAGTGAATACTTTTTTCAAAAATACTTATTAATTTTTTTAACATAAAGAAATTGTTATTTGTGTGGGTGATATTATATATGTGCATTTAGAAAAATATGTTGTGGTACACCAAAAAAGAAAAAAAAATGTGTTGTGTGATGCAAACATCAAATTTAAGATTAACAAAAAAAAAAATACTATTTTATCTCTTATGTCACAAAAAAGAGTATAATATTTGATTTAAAGACTTTTTTGTGTGTGTGTGTGAGAGAGAGATATTTCAAGAGATAATATGAAAAGTATAATCTTATTTGGTTGGATTTTTTTTATATAGTGTGACCATTAAATCATGCTATAATACATCCTTTGATAATTGTCTTATTTTTTTAACAAATCATAGAATATTAGAAATCACGTTAGGGTCTACGTTAGGCTTTAACTACAAAAAAATATTTTCTTTCCCACAGAATTTTTCACGGACATGAGATTTGCGACGGATATTTGGGACAGAATTTCATGGCAAATTAATTTCCCACGGACTACATTCTGTGGGAAAAAACCCGTCGCAAAAAAGTTCCATATAAAATTGTGACAGCTTTTCCCACAGATGATAATTCCGTGGGAAAATTTGCAACGAACTGGTCCACGGCAATTTCCCATGGATATTGACTGTGGGAAATGTCTGTGGGAATCTGCCACAAAATTTTCCTATAGAATATTCCATGGGAAACCCCGTGGCTGTTTCCCACGGACATATATGTGGGAAATAACCGTGGCAAATGGCTGTGGAACAATTATTTCCCACACCACTAATTTCACTTGTGGGTACTTGTCAAGAACATTATCATCAGTCTGTGAGAAACGTTGTGATATTTTTTTTGTAAGGAAAATTTATTTATGGCCAATTTTTTTTAATATTCTAATGTACTTATTGAAATAAAACTTCATGAAATCAAATATATCAAATAAAAGCTAACA
>JBAGKO010000014.1:21514058-21542235 GCA_037177275.1 Acacia concinna
AAGTTTTAGATTGTGTTTTAAATTTATAGATCCACATTTCAGTTTGGCTTAGATATATAATTTGATATGTAATAATGAATTATTCAGGTAAGAGTTGGATTTGAAAGTGAATATCTATTAAAAGTTTAGAGAAGTTCAAATCTAAATCTTATGCTTAAATTTCTGTTAAAATGTGCTGTTCTTTTAATTATAATAATCCTTTTAAAAATTTAATTTTAAATTTTTTATCATGATTAACACATTTAAATATTTATTACATTTTATTAATTATGATAGTGAGTTAATGGTGATTTGACAAAATGTTTAATTAATTATAATTATATGGAATGTGTTTTTACATTCATCTTATATTAATCTTAGTAGAAAGGATTTTGACTGTTTAAATACAATATCTAAAATTTGAATCCATGTAAATGTAGAAATAAAAAATGTCTTTGAGAGAATTGTTCCCAGTTGTGTCCAAAAATACTAAAGCCTAACGAAACATAAAAGAAATTCTATCCGATATACCACTCAATTGTCAACTAAAACACACATTTGACACTTATAAAATATAAATTTCCTAGTGAAACATTTATTCTTCTATTAGGAAAAATTCTTTTAGAGATAATATCTGACACTAAATAGAAATGCCTCTAATAACAAAAAAGAATTAAAGAATGTAATTCTCCTCGCATAATTTTTTAGGTCTAAAGTTCAAGCTACTTCTATTATGTGTCGGCCTCCTAAACGTACGATTGGCCTAATTTCTCAAGCAAAACAGTTAAAAAAAAATTTGATGTTTGCCCACCGATTCATGCTATCTTCAACAGTTTTGATTTGTATGCGATTACAGAAGCAGCCAATATGATGCTTTTCCTCCGTTTTACTTTGCACGATGCACTGTGCACCTTTTTATTTTTTCACTCTTGTTATAATTTACCTATTTTAGTCTAATTATAAAACCCATTCAACTTTTTAAAAAATCATAAGAAAACTAATTACATTATTTTAAAGTATTAAAGTTTATCGTTTTTTTTCAAATATTTTATTTGACTTATGAATTAATATCTAATATGATAAAACACAACATATAATATATTTAAATAACCTATTTTGCTTCCTTCACTTCTCTAAAAAAACTTAATTGAGTCTTATAATTAGGACCAAAGGTAGTATAAATATCACACTGTATTTATATGTAATAAGACTCCCTCTGGTCCTAATTATAAGACCCAATAGATTTTTTTTTGGAGAGATTAAGGAAGCCAGAAAAGTCAACTAAGTCTTCTAATTAAGATCAGAAGTAGTATACATATCACACTATATTTACATGTAATAAGGCTCCCTTCGGTCCTAATATAAGACCTAATTGATTTTTTTTGGAGAGATTAAGGAAGCCAAAAGAGTCAACTAGATTTATAATTAAGATCAGAGGTAGTATAAATATCACAATATATTTAAATATATGTGTGTGATCTATATAATATGATTCATGCCCTTTTCAGTCATTTCTCATCCAAAGCTATTTTTACAAAATTTCAACCAAACAAGTTTTACTTTTACATAAGTAACTTTTGTAATCTTTATTCCAAATACAAATCAAATTACACAATCTTACTTTTACCCAATCTTACTTTAACTCAATCTTACTTTTTTAAAAGTACTGATTACAATCTTTAATCCCAACACACCCTATATCAGGCAACAAGAGAAAAAGGGAAAATGGCACCTAGGTCCCAAGGAACAAACATAATTATTAAAAAGTCTCACTAATTTTAACCCCTTACCCAAAAGTCCTAAAGTAGAAAGTGAAAAATTAACAACTTTGCAAGGGAAATTAACAACTTTAACAGCGGGTTTTAACAACTCCGTTTCAACATTATTAAAAAGTCTCATCCCAATTTTATCTCTTACACAAAAGTCTCAAAGTAAAAGTGAAAAATTAACAACTTCGTAGGGGAAATTAACAACTTTAACAGCGGGTTTTAACAACTCCATTTCAACATTTTAACAAATATCACTTGGGCGTTGTAACAACTGAACAGCTGGAATTGACAACTTTACAGGGGGAAATTAACAACTTTAACAGCGGGTTTTAACAATTCCATTCCAACATTTTTATACTTATCACCTGGGCGTTGTTAAAAAATGTTGGAATGGAGTTGTTAAAACTCGTTAAAGTTGTTAATTTCCTCTGTAAAGTTGTCAATTCCAGTTGCTAAGTTAATTTTTTCTTGGGACCTGGGAACTTTTTAATAGTTATATTTATTGATGGGACTTTTTAATAATTATCTTTAGTCCTTAGAACCTAAGTGCCATTTTTCCAAAGAAAAAGAAAAGAAAGCTACTTCTACTATGAACACCGTGTTGAACTTTAAAATGGAAGTTTATGAATGAATTTGTGTTAATGTTAATAGAAAATTAATTTGGAGGTCCTTATATTTTTAATCAGTTTTGAATTACGTCCTTAATTTTTTTTTTCTTTTTATTAAATCCTTTAATTTTCTCCAGTTAGATGTGTTGGTCCTTCCATTAAATTAAAATAAACACCGTTAAAAAACTCTGTTAGTGTTGCCAGAATGTATTAAACATCTTCCTTTGCAAAATTTTCTTCTTCTCTCTCCTTCCACCATAACCCAACGTTGAAGCTCTCCTCCCTGATTTATATTATAATGATTTCATAGATATTAATATTTGCTGCGTCTTTACGAAACTAACAATATATTCTATTAAAGATAAGGACTTAACCCATAATACGTCTCCCCAAGCCAATGTCATGTACTTAAGTAATTTAAAAAAGGCATCGACGATCATATTCATATATAAATATGGGGAAAAGTTGGCAAATATATATATATATATATATGGGGGAAAAAAAAGATTTTGCCTTTGGAATTGTAAATAATTTTTTAACAATTTTCTGGGCAAAAGATTCACAAAACTACAACGAAGGTTAGGTATGAAATTGAAAATTTTGGGTGGTTTTATTGTACGAATTAATTCAGGATGCTTCGGGGGGGGGGGGGGGTGTCAACCCAAAGATTGTAGAGAAAGAAGAGAATCTGATCAGGTAGCTTGGAAAAATACCATTCCAGGAAGCTCTTTGATTCATCATAGTGGAGAAATGGTGGGGAAGAAGAAGATGTTGAGAGAGCAAAGGAGGAGTGAGAGCTTCGACCTGGGGTTACAGGAAAAGGAGAGAGGAGGAGGAAGGTGTTTCAGACTTCAAGTGACATTAATCGAGTTTTCTAACCGTGTCCATTTTAATTTAACAAAAGGACTAAAAAAGTTAACATGAGAAAGTTGAAGGATCCAATAAAAAGATAAAAAAGTTTAAGGACCTAATTTAAAATTGAGTAAAACTATAAAATAAGGATAAGCATGAATCCGACTAAGTTGGGTTGAACATCAACTCAAGGTTCAGTCTAAGGAGAACCTCGTAGCCCGTGGTCCAGTCTCATCCAGTACCAACTTGAAGTTGGGTTGACCAAACTTGGTCTGGTGGACTGGTCCAAATAGTCCAATCTAGACAGTTCATATCTAAATTTTAATTTTTTTAATTTGTTGTTATTGGAAAAAATATTTAAACCTCATAATCACAATGATTATAATAACATACCTACAATTATATAAAGATGATCCTAAAAAAATGAATAAATTATAAATCCTTAAAAGATCTCCAACAATATTCAATAAAATAATAAAAAGTAATAAATAAATTTAAATATTTTTTAAAAAATATTAACCCAGGACCAGTCCATGTGGTCTAGTCGCCTGGCCCAAAATCCAGTCCAACTCGACTAATCGGTTTGGTCCAACACTATTGTGCACCTTATTTGAATTGGATCGGACTAGAATGAAGTATCAGATTTCTGCTCAACCCTACTAGAAGGACCTCCAGATTAATTTTCCCTAAAATTTTTCTCCACTTCAGTGAAATATGTTGTAAGTTTCTTATAAATATGACGAGTGTTGTGGTTTTATTCTTTTTCTTATTTATAAGGCCAACAAACTAATTCATATATCCATATATATTATAAAAAACATTAATAAATTGTACCCTTTATAACAATAAATTGGGCATTTCGGTTTTTGAACTCTATATAATACGTGAATAACTTAGGTCTCTTTATTAAACTTTATTAAATTAATGCAATCCCAATGCTCTATATAAATTGATATCTTTGCAATAAGGCAAAGTTACAATCATTTCATTAAAATAATTTAGTGCCCAATAATTACCGCATGTGTTCATTGATATTGGATTATGGCATCTATTAATACTTGCTATAGAAACCTGTAGACTGGTTTGATTTGTTGTATCTAAATTGAAGAAATAAAATTGTCCCAGAAGGTAACTGTTTAATCGTTGAATTATCTGTGTTATTAATTAAATTATTAAATAAAAGACATAATGATAGTATTTTTGGCATATGAGATCAAATAGCATAAACATGAGCTGTGCTCAAGTCTTGAATGGGAAGTTGCTGCGTGAGTCAGATAGTGTCTTGCATAATGAGATCATTCTTATCTTTACATGTACCCTTCTATTAGAGGAAGATGCATTTTAGTGTGCACAGCATTTATTTTGATCTTTCGGCTTGATCCCCGAGCATAAAACCAACGTAACATGTGATCATCCGTCCTAAATTATATGACTTTTTACACAATGTCATATTTGTTTTTTAAGCAATGACAACCTCATGCACCCCTATCACATAGGATTATTATGAGTTTTATTTTAGGGTTAAGATCTATTTTTGTCCTAAAAGTTTTATTTAGAGTAATGTTACTTTAAAAGTTTCAAAATCATAACAATTTTGTCCTAACTGTTATTTAGATTAAATTTGACTTTTAATTGACTAAATATATTAAATTAATAAGTACACGTGTTATCATGTCATTTTTACTAAGGTGCAAATTTATTCTGAAAGTTTTCACTTAAAAATAATATTGCCTAAAAAAATTTTAAGGTTCAATATTGCTTTTGAACTTTCCAAATTATACCAATGTCACCCTAACCATTTAAATGTTAAATTTAAGTGTTAATTGACTAAATATGATAAACTAACAATGTAAAAGACATTGAATAAGCCACAGATGAAAGAGAATGAGCTCATGCATGTTTGCTAGAAAAAGTGAAGAAAAATATCGAATATTCGGATTCAAGTACACTAAGCAAGATAACCGAGAACAAGACCATTAGTAACCCTCCATCATTGTCCCCCAACCACGCCAAGATAAATAGGTATCTCATCAATTTTCTTTTCATGGCACCTAATACTTTCACCTCTTTGATTTTCTCCAAGTACATTTTTTAAAGAACATTTCATTATTTATGAATATAACTTGAGAAAAATGCTATAAACATCTTTAACCAACTAACAGGTAAACTTAACTTAAATAATAACTAAAGTGAAATTGCTATAATTTGTAAACTTCTAGGGTAACTTTGCATCTAAACATAGAAAAGATGCATTGATAACACGTGAGCTTACAATCGCAACATATTTGATCTACTAATAGTCAAACTTAACCTAGATAACAGTTAAGACAAAATTACTATGATTTGGAAATTTCCAAGAGACATTGCTCTAAAAAGACTTTCAGGGTAAAATTGATATTTTGTGACAACTTTTGGGGAAAAAATGGAACTTAACCCTTTATTTCTTTTCCTTTTCTTTCAATGCATCCCCTTTAGGATAAACTATGATTAATTAGCCTTAAAGAGGCTCCAGACTTCATTTGAGCACACAACAGAAGCAGGTTAATGAAGATTCCCGTTAAAATAGCCTACAATTGTGGCAACATGTCGAGTTGCCATATGCATGTTAAATGAAGGCACACTAAAAAAATATGAAAACAAATCCATCCTCTCCAAACACAACTATGATGCATGTTCATGGACTTTCTCTCTCTCTTTTTCTTTCCCCCCTCTAAAGTTAACCCACGTTACAGTTCTCATGTGCAGTAGATTAGAGAAACCCCACCAGATAGTACCTGACTAGAAAAGAAAGAAACCAAATAATTTTGTATCTATCTATCTAGATACCCAAACTCAAAGGTAAAACACGAATGGGTGCGGGCCTCTTGTATTCACCGGCTGGTGATCATTTGCGTTTTGACATATCAGCAAAAACCTCCGTATAACATATAGGGCAAGCCTAGAGTAGAAAAGGAGCAAAAACAAGCAACAAGATAAAAGGTCAGCTATTTCAGCAGACAGAAATTGAGCACAGCCAGAATGGGGTGAGTTCTTGACAAGTATGAACTAGGCTTACCTTGTTGATGCTAAGCCATTGTGTTGAACACCCAGCATGATAGACGTGTTTGCAAGGTAAGGTGATCCGTTTTTCCCCTCTCCTATATTCCATCTGGCAAATCACACATCTAAACCAGAAGACAAATCAGATCAACAAATTAACTAAGACAAGATCTAGATACTTGAGTTGATCCTCTGCCACATATACAATAGACATGAGAAGGAACAATAACACAAGCATATATCCCAAGGGTTTCAAGAATCATACTTGGTCTTTGCGTTGCTTACATCAGTGAGGTGTGCGTGTGTGACTACCTAGGCAGTTTTTTCATTTGATGTAGGTTAAAAAAAAAAACATATTGACAAGGCATGCATATTTTTTTCATTAAGAATGGGGTGCTTTCCCCACATCAGTGAGAGAAGCGTCCATGAATGAGTATGGATGAATAGAACATTCCACCATTTAGGCACCACTCACCTTTTGGCTGGTTTATCTGGCATTGGTTTCAAATTTCCACTTTGTGTTGGTCCAAAAATAAAAAAAAAAACTAAAGAAGATATGCATAAAATAAGGAAAGAGGGAGAAGATCCCAATACAAAAGAACCAACCACTGTATCATCACTAAAGGTTACCAATCCTATCTAACAAGTTAAACTTACAAAGTTTGTTCACATTTATAGCTTATGTTAAAGAAAACTTGCACCTCCGCCAATTGAAAGACTACTTTAGACCCGATTAGGACTGTAACTATGGTAAAATTGTTCATGTATTACCCAAAAATATACTCTGAACCCAGAAGAATTTTACTTTTGGGGAATGGAAATGCAGAACTTATATTACAGCAAACAGAACAGCACAAAATTTTGATCAGTAAAACAAGCATATCTTTCACCGCTCTAGTTAGATGAGAGGTTATCAAAGATGCAAAAGTTGCTATCTATATTTCTAGCTAATTAGAGGAATTTACCCTGCAGATTTTTCTTTCTACCCCATCTTATTCTTTAAATTTAGTGATTAAAGATAAACTCTTAAAAAAATTAGCATCCAGTATGGTATTAATGGGCTTCAAAGATTAGAAGCAAAAAATTGGTAGATCCAGGATGACAATATTGATACAAAAAGCTCAAAATGAAATTTAAAAAAAAAAATGAAACCCAAATAAAAAAAAAATCACTAGAGAAGGAAAATTGCAAAACTAATATTACCTCTCATCCCGTGATTTTTTGCGCAGAAAAAACCCACACTTGTACTTTGAAACTGGAAGCAAAGAGATCTGTTCTTGTGAGAGACCACGGCTTTGAGTTCCAACAGCCTCACCTAACTCAAGTAATTCCTGAAAAGGTAATATTTGTTAACACGTGAGAAGAAAGTTAAAGAATTAAGCAAGGTCAAAAGAGTCAAAAGCCCAGTTAGGAAACTTTCTAATGCAAATGTTTCCTTATTAACCGTTCTACTTAATGTAATCAAGAGATAACCAATAATGAAGCATCATGGATTTTACAATTGCAATTTAGCTAGTAAGGAGATATAATAAGAATATCTGGTTATTTATGAAGTGATTTAGCCAAACAGTGTTGTCCTCAATAATAATAATCTCCAAGTGTCACGATAAACAAAAGAGGGTATTCTATTGTAGTGAGGCATTACTCAACAACCAAGGCAATAGTAATTAAGTAGCCACAAAAGTAGGCTCATATGATTAAATTGTTTATCTTGCAAGACTAACTACGTGTATTTCTGGAACATTGACTTTATACTCAGAAAATCAGGCATATAACATCTCTAATTTGAGAAAGAGAAATATAAAGACTCGTGACACAATAATTTTGAACCACCCATTCAAACCTCATAGGACATGTTGTCAGGATCAATATTGTCTTGCCAAGTGACCTGCAGAGTGTTGAAAAATGGCTCAGATCATTTTGTATTGTGCTTCTCATTGTTGGATGAGCTATGGGTAACTGGAACAGACTACTTAAATATCCAATGCTATTAATGATTTTATGCACCAAGACTTACGGATGAATTACCTGATAGTCATGGGAATTATTATGTCTTCTTGGGCCTGGAATGAAAGAACATAAGTTATTAATTTAAACCAAAGGCACATGGACTCTATCTAAAGTCAAAGTTAAGTGGAAAATAGCAAGGTGACAAGAACATCTATTGCCATTTCTCTACAAAAGTGGGGAAAACTCAAAAAGGTTAAGGGTCCAACAAGGTTAAGTTGTATACGTTTAAAGTATAGTGTAGCAGAAAGATCAGCCAATTATTATGTCTTCTTGGGCCTGGAATAAAAGCTCTGTAGTTCAGCTAGTGGGTTCAAGTAGATACTTCCATTTTCAGGAAGCTGTGCTCTTAAAAATACTAATGCGGATCAATATCAGTGAATGACAGTTGTTTCTCCAAGAGCAGTTTTCAATACATTGTGATGCTCAAGCAGGAATGAAGACTACAGAAATTTACTTACCCCAGAGTACAGTAGTGTAAGTATAAACTGAAAGTCCCATGCACTTTCAGAGGAATGCATGTGGTCAAAACACAGTGGATGGTCAAAACTAGCTTACATTTGGTCACCACAAACATGACAATAATTGTAATTTGTAATTATACCATGCGAAACAGGTCATTTTGTTGTTTTAATAATGCTGCTAGTGCATTGGCCTTCTGAATATCAAGAAAATCATCTCTGGATGAATATTAAGAACTTACATTCAACAGAATTGTCTCGTACAGTGGTGTTTACACCTTCACCCCATTCCGTACTTGCTGCTGCAGCATGTTCATTAAATATTGCTGTGTTCTCTAAAGGCCTTCTATGCTCATCCATCCGTGGGTCATGATTATTCACCTCATAACCATCACTGTAACGATAGTATGAGGCATTCTCAGGCTCAGATGGGCCAAACTTGTATAGGCTTGTAGTTGACGGGTACAAGCTCTCCTGTGAATATTAAAGCAGAATTTTAGCATTTCATGTTGCATTCCATTCATAACAGAAGAACATTAATAAAAATTTCAAATACAGATAGGTATGCAGAAGGCTGTCCTATTATGTATAAATAAATAAATTTAGTCAGTTTAATATGGTAAATTTGGTAAGTAATGCAGTATATATCAAACTAAGCAAAGTCTTCCCAGTGAATCCACATAGACAAAATGAGAAAGAAAAGAGTACAATAGTTCCCATAAACCAGAGCAGATAATTTCTCAAGTAGAATCTAGGTTATGTCTTTGTAGGCACCTGAGCATGTGAAGCGCCAGAAAAAATGAAATTGACGTGTTCGTAGGTTAGACCTTCAAAATATTCAATAAAGCTTCCTGCTGTATTGTATGGGTAGCTGATATTGTTGTAGTGGACTTCCATGTGTGTGTTCCAACTCATTTTGAATTCTTTCGTTCAGACAATTGCTCTGTACTCCGCAGCATGAAACTTACAGTCAAGTACCAGCATATGCGAGTTATTGCAAAGGCAATGGGGCGCACAAGCAAAAACACACTGTTCAAATATATATTTGCATCAAAGATGGGAGCCTGATCCACAGATTTATGAACAAAATTCTTGCAATTCACTTGCACAACATTTAGTGCATAGCGTATACAACGAGAAGCCAAAGCTGTTTTGACTATTAAAGGCTTACCTTCAAGACTGCATATTTTTTCTTAATTCATAATGGTATTCAGTGCATAGCGTGTATAATGAGAAACCAAAGCTGTTTTGATGCTTAGAGGCTCACACCTTCTAGACTGCATATTTTCTGCAATCTCAAGCATCATATCACATCATCAAGCATGCTTAATTAATCATTCGACATCAAGAACTTCCGAATGAAGTAAGGAAAACACTGGTAACATTGAGTGTTTTAGACCCAAACTCGTCCCAATCAATTCAACAAATCTACACGAAATGCATTCTGTTTTTCTGTTCAGAAAATGCAGTACGATATCAAATTAAAGTACCAATATTAAATCTTTTAAGACAAAATAAATTTTAAATGATTACTAGAAAAAATCAAGCGACACTGTAACATGTGTGACTCATCAATCGAGATTTCGCTATTCAGTGCTGTGCATTTTCCATTTTCCAAAGAAACAAACTAGAAAACAGAAACCACAAGAGTACCTTGTTAGGCCCTATCACTCTCGAATGTCAAGGATTGCACCAACTGGAGTCTCCGAGCAGAAAAATCTCGGAGTTTCCACGATTTTATTGCAAGATTATCGGTAAGTAACAGCGAGGATAGTTCTGAGAGTGAATGGACCGTAATCAGGAAAGTGGGAAAGACCAACAATGATGAGCATCTAAAAATTCGGATGAGATGAAGAGCAGGAAAACTCGATTTGATCCAAAGGTATATGGATTGGTATTAAAGTGCCGACAACGATCACTTTGGCAGATACCTTCTCTCTCACACACAACAGCGCATGAGAATGAGAATGAGAGCGGCTTTCTTAAAGAATGGCTTTGTTTTGTAGGTCCTCTTCTCTCTCTCTCTCTCTCTCTCTCTCTGTAGCTTTTCTAAGTGGTTTCAGGAACACGCCAACTTCGTTAGATAGACCATGATCAGCTGCATCGCGCCTCTTCTTCAACTGTTACTGTTTTCTTTTCCGATTTATCTTTGTCGTTAGTTCTCCGACTACCACCTCAGAAAGAGGCAGAGAGAGACAAAAAAAAGAAAGTTTGCTCTTTTATGAAAATTATGTTTGATACTCTGGAATATAGAAGCAGGAGTTAAACTACTTTTGTGAAATTATTTGATTTCTAGTAAATTACTATGAAAGAATGCTGCTCCTACTAAAGAAATATAAATTGAAGTTGGCAGTTGTATTTCTATTATTAAGTTGAGATGGCGGTGAGTAAACCCCATCAATGAGTTTACTCAACGATATGCACGCGCAGAGATTAAATGGGGTTCTTACCGTTAATGCTCCCACCGAGAGAGAGAGAGAGAGTAGATTCTCGTTGGAGACAGTCTTAGTGGTTGGCCAGCGTTCAAGAAATTGAATTCTGAGAGATAAATGTGGTTAAAAGATGGTGACCAAACAAAACCATCCCAACCAATTTTTTATGAGCCAAGCTTCCTTTCGGGTTTCAACCAATTCTTTTCTTAAACACACAAAAAAAAAAAAACTGCTTTTAATCTAGCAAGGCCTATGGCTCTTATCCTTGTAACCAGAAGAAGAAAATAAAGGTGGAGGATAAGAAACTATACCAGGGCAGTAAACCTCCAACGCTTTGCAAGTATGAGTAGAATCAACGATTCTTCCAAAGTGAGTGAAGCGCCCTTATTTATAGGATTAGGATAGGGAGTTTTGATCTATTCCATTTATTGCAGGATGATTCTTTTAATCTACCTTCAAAAAAGAAATCAGAAAATTAAATGCTGATTAATTTCTTATTTAATAGGTTTCTTGTTTCTCAATTCTCTTGTAGCATTTAATGCTGATTTGTTTCTCTTTTTATCTATAAGACGATACCATAACCTTAGGCCCGACAACAAGTATACTTGTTTCCTTTCCTTAAAACCACAAGCACATAGGCTTAACAGGCCAACTCATTCGTCTTGCTTCATAATCATTTGTGTTGAATAATGCAAATGTGAGAGTAGAGTTCGTTACGATACAGAGAAGCCTATCTGAATTGTAAATTAAGAAGTGAATGAATGTAGGGTCATGGGATCTACGTGGAAGAAAGCACATTGTGAATCAGATGTAGTAGTGAGAGAAGACGAAGGAAAGGCTGCGAAGCGTGGCATGTGAGGGGGAGAGAAGAATAAAAAAGTAGTGTATGTATAATTGAGGAGGCAGGGGCAGCACGAGAATGAAACAAAAAGCATGGCGTGCAAGCCAAGTGAAGGGCCTCAGACGCATCATTATATTCTCTTCTCATTCTTTTTGTCTGCAACGCCACGCAGACAAAACACACAGTTGGCCATTACTACTTCCACAAATGATTCTTCATTCTTCCTCCCACGACAACTCACCCTCTTGGCGTCTTTCTACCAAAACCCATCAACCAAATTATAAAGTGGCACACACTTGTAAAAAGCTTACCAAGCGAGATTGCCGCCTGTGGGGCAATCCCCATAGCCTAATGGCCTTTTTCTTCATCAAGAAGCAATGATTAAATCTCAAATTAGGAAACTTTAAACACCAAATTAAATATGAGCCTAATCATAAATCACCGTCTCAATCTCGCCCTCCACGGGGATGCATTATTATTTGAATTGATGTGCAGCAAATAAATCTCGGCCTGCACGGGAATCATTATTGAGAATTTGAGCCCAAGCGCATGAATGTATGAGCGGTTCTTCCTCAGACGGCATCTCTCTCCAGTTCTTTAAAACTACAAACTAACATTACCCCCTTTTCACTGAACACTAGTCTTAATGTGCTGGATCTAGTCTTTTAAATTATGGCCATTGGCCAATTCAAATGTTGATTATTTATTAAAAAAAAACAGCCAAATTCATGGTCAATTTTACTTCATCTATATCATTACACATTATAATTAACACATCAGTTACATATTATTACCACATTAACAGTGCAACATTTATAAGAGGTTCATCAAAGTTGACTATAACTACAAAAAGCAAAACTTGTGTCTATAAAAAAAATTGATAATTGCCACGGTATTGTTGAGGGTATGAGAGGTTTATCAAAGTTGACAAAAACAAGGCGGAAAAGGAAACAATTTTTCATGAGTTTGAAGGGTTCCATAGCATAGAACGAAATTGTGGAGGCCATGAAGGCATGAATCATTGAAAAGAATAAGATCCTCCTAAAACGCAAGTCAGGCATTGGTGACAGGCACACTTCCCCTCCACCGGTCCTATGCTTCATTGCTGCTGTTTTTGTGCGCGCGCGCATTGGTGACAGACACTGAGACAAGAACTCCAAGAGACGTGTCTAAAGTTCTCTAAAACCCTGACCAAGATTCATATAAGACAAATCTAAATGGGCAGGGCAGAAATCCTAACATCACAAACTTCCATGATATCACTTGTCCTAAAATTGCTTCTTTTGCCATATCAAAGCTCAGATAACAGACCCAAGGCCATTCTCATAACTTTCACACAATTTTCTCTTCTTTTTTTTTTTTTGGTGACTCTAAGAGCTAAACTACAAACCTGAAGTGCACTCATCAAGACACAGTTACAGAGCAAGGGCACTAGACTCTGCAGCTAAACTACAAACCTGAAGTGCACTCATCAAGACACAGTTACAGAGCAAGGCCACTAGACTCTGCTTCAAGATATTTACATATCCTCTCCATAACCTCTCTTCCCTTGGCACTGTTCTGAAGGAACCTCTCAGCACACCGCTGCTCCACCTTTTCAGCCATGGATGCCAAAGCTGTCAATGGTTTAATACGAATGCGAGTCTCCTGTTGGCAAATTGTCCACCCACTGGGGTTGTCAGGATGAGGATCATATCGTATCCTCTCCTCCACTTCAACAAATTTCTGGAGGCTGATGTTGCGTGTAGTTAACTGCATCGACCGTGACTGTGCATCAACAACTGTTGATTCAACACAGTGGCAAATATCTTGACCAACAATTTTGCGGACAAACCATGGTCCAGGAGAATGGATAGTGATGGCTCGAGTGGTGTATAGCTTCCCAGATGGGGGGTCAAGCTTGCGGTTCAATGTGTCCACTTCTAAAATGTGGGATAGTATACGCTTGTTCTCCGGGTCAGCAAACTTGCGCCAAGATGCACTTGTTACTCGTTCCCATGGGTGCCTGTAAATGTGTTCCTGTGCGTATGCTTTCACCATAACTCTCCTTCACCATCAATAAGCAACAGCAAATTAGTCAATTCGTGAAATTTTGATTTAGCTCATGCATTCCAGAAATGCACATAATTGCTTAAACCACACAATCAAGTCTTAAACGGTCCCTAACATTATAGACACCAAATAAAGCAGTAACGTAATTCAAATGCATGCTATACTGAAGGAAATATTTAGTTCAGAAGCAAATATCAATAAGAGTTCCATGCCCTAAATAAAAATAATTCAATTAACTAAAGCTGAATCTAAGAGAAACTTAATAGATCATCATGTACTTCATCCAATACAACCTACACATGGTTAATTAAAAAAAACTAAAATTCCATTCATTCATGCTGTTTACGATTACATTGGCATCCTGAGAGCTTAGTTTGTATGTTCAAGAAATAAACATTAATTTGCCTATCCAGAAACTACGAGGGAAGGGAGAAAAAAATAAAATAAAATAAAATAATAAACACGCGCACAGATTACGAAGTTGTGATTTGATAGATGACTAGATATCGAGAAAAAACGACTTAAAGAAGCAAGGTCGGAGCTGGGTAACAGAAATGAGAGGGAATTTTTTAAAGATTACCTTCGGAATTAGATAAAAATGGAAAAAGGGAATTTGAGCGGGGAGCAGGGGACAAAGGGAGATAAGACGAAAAACGAGATTGGATGAGGAAAAGAGTGAGAGAGAGAGGAGGAGGAGAAGAAGAAGGTCATATACCTTGGCACAAAATCAATGGAGGCTGGAGGATCCCAGAGGGGGAGGACGAGAATGGGACCAAGAAAACAAAGATCCGACCCAACTAGGTGACCCCTGCAGTAAGAAAATTAGAAAGGAATTGGAGCGAAAGAGAGTATGGGGAGAACAAGGAGGCCATGTTTGTTTCTTTGGGTCTCGGCCCATTCAAAAGGATTGGGCTAAAGATTAGGCCTTTTCTCACTAAAGATCCGAATATATGTCCCGGCCTTGCTTTTACTCGCATACATGGTATATCTGAAATTCTGAATTATATTTTGACCGCAAACCATGTGAGACAAAATTATAGAGAACCAAGGAGAATTGAGTCTAATGAAAGGGCTAGTCTCATAGGTCCAATTCTCTATTATTTTATTTGATCTTAATTATAAAGATTTTTAAAAAATTTAATTTAGTCTTAATTATAAGAGCTTTATCCACGTAATCTCATATATTTTACTATTTTTTCTTAAACTACCCTTACAATCCCGTTAACTTGAAAATTACAAGTACTGAATATAACGGCAATTTTTATTTTTTATTTTTACCATCTCCAGAAGGCTTTTGATATTAAGCGAAGGAATGGTTGCTGGTTTTATCAAATTCGAGCAGTCATTTAATAATAGAAAATGTGGCATATCTAATGGCTAGCTGGTGAAAACTAATTATTAAGTCGGTTGGATTCAAAATTAATCCGTTTTCGTCTTAACATAATACTCCTGGAGATGGTAAAAACTAATTATTAAATGACTGCTCAAAAGAGATGGTAAAAACTAATTATTCGAGCAGCCATTCAAAGAGATATGGCATCTCTTTGAATGTGTTTCAAATTCGAGCTTCTGCGATACAGTGGTTGATTAGGAGGCGAAGGGAGTACGGGAAAAATTAGGGGTATGTTTAGAATGTCAAATTATATTTAATAATAATTGTTATCTTTAATATCTCTTAAAAAATTAAAAGACCCTTATAATTAGAATCGGGGGAATATAAGAGAGACGCTCAATTGTTTTAATAATTAGACAATATATGAGCTTAGGAAAAATACACAGAGACATGCAAATTTTGCTTTATTAGGAAAAAAAAAATTGCTTCACTCTTACCGCCTATGCTTCCTCATCAACAAATCACTACTCATATACACATTCGTGTGATTTATAAAACTTATAATAACTTGTACCATACATGTAAGTTGCCAATAATGGAATTCGATCACTTTGAACTTGGTATATCGTATAGATCCCCCGGTTTAATTAAATTCTGTAAAGTTCCTAAGATTCATACAGCACCATGCTAACCATGCTCATCGTCAACCAAATTATACAAAGCAGCCTCAAACAGATACTCAATTTCTTGACTTTTGCTTCTTCTTCTTCTTTTTTAATTATTGTACGAGATGAAAAGATAACACTTTGATTTTTAAATCTCGATCATCATTTTTCAGGATCTTTTTAGTTTTTTGGGCCATTTAAAAACTAAATTCAAAAGAATGAAAGTCTTAATATTTTCGCTATTACATGACTGTCAACGAAAAAGAAGCCAAGTTGTGATGACAAAAACTCAACAATAAGGCTTGAAATGCGAGAAAGCTAAGAATTATGATACATCATGTATATGTGTGCGTGTAACATATATAGGCGTCACGTTACAAAATTCTTGACAAACGACATATGTATGTGTGTTTCAAGAGCATTGAATCCATCAAACACGACAAGGTTTGCTTCAATGTTATTAGTTTATTTGTTTCTTTATAGTTAAACCATTCCCCAATAATTCATTTCTGTGGCTGGCTGCCTTCTTTAAGAAATAAACACGTCCAAGTGTCTAGGTATCGAAGTGGACTTGCATGCAGTACGCACCAACACATTTCCATGCATATTCCAGCTTTTTAAAATTTCTCCTTTTATTTCCACTGCTTCCCAACATGAATATAATGTAGCTTAAGCCACACCAATCAGACTTCACATGCTACATTAATTATACTCTTATGCACTGATGAAATCTTTTTATAAATACAAGACCACTATCTACAAGATACTAAGTTTTTTTCATATAAAATCTCAGCGACTCTCATCATCACTCTCACTTCCTGTATATATTATTTCCTTAACTAATTCTATTCGTGCACATGCTGATCTAAATTTAAAATAATCAAAGACAGTACATGACAGTTGATTAGGGTCGAAAGGCTATATGTGCCGGAATGTATATATAATATGGGCTCATCGAAATACATGATTATCGAGTGAACGTTTGCTAGGAAGGCTAAATTAAAATTTAGAATGAGTAGAAGAATAAAGTTAAGACAAATAAATATACCCGAGGTCAATCAATAGTTCAAGATTACCATTAAATATCCACCAGGAAAAAATAATTTACTGCAACCAATTAAAAATGAACAATATAATTAACATTAGCTATTTGATCTTGATAAGATCACAGGCATGTATCTCAAGAGTATAGATTTGATCTCCGAGGTCAATCAATAATATAATGCACTAATGCAGGGTTTCCCTTATAATATATTCTGACAATATTTCTTGTTTACTTAATTCTCGCGATGAATATATCAAAAAATCTAACAAGAGCACGTGAAGAGGTTAGGCAAGAGTGGAAATATAACCAAGATTATAATTTAAACCGTTATAAAAAGTGAGCCGTCCGCATACAAAATTTGGGTACACCATTCATTCGTACCCATATATTGCAAGACCGACTCATCCCATATCGCAAATATTGCATGTCGTATATAAGTCAGTGCTTCGCTACCAAAGAGACCTACACCAAGTGAAACACAACAACTTCTTACACAGCACACCAGATTCATCATCATTTGCTTCATCCGCAGTCGTCATTCAAAATAAACTCCAATTTTTCATAATTTTTCTGGTTGCGAGAATCATAAGAAACACAGAAAAGTGCCAAAAAAAAAACAAAACAAAAGAAAACTGTCTGGTAGTTAGGTTGGGAGCCCCCTCCTCCTCCTTCCTCACGAATCAGTCATTCCACATTGTAAAGAGAGCAGCATTTGATCCCTGCATGGACTCTGACGGCCAGCCACCGCCGTAACCACCAGACGGCATGTTGTAATTTTCAACCTTGACCAGCGCCAGCTCCTCCGCGGATCCCCCCGACGTCGTATTGGAAGCCATCCCCATAAACCCTCCTCCTACTCCTCCGCTGTAACTCCCACTAGAACCTCCATCGTTGTCAATCACAGAAGAAGAACAGGAACCCATGTTCATCAAACCCTGAAGCAGAGCCGGGTGGTTCTGAAGATAGCTATTGTACAACTGAGCGTTATTACCCGATGACTGGTGAAAGTTATAGTTAGAAGAACCAGTTTGATGGTGCAACTGTAGTTGGGTTTGGATATAACTGGGATGATGAAGTGACGCGTACTGAGATATCTCCTGGTTCTGTAGGCTTAACAATGGCTGCGTCTGATCCAACTGCATCAGTGGGTAGGCTTGTAGTTGCAGCCGGCTAGAGCTGCCGCCGCCGCCGCCGCCGCCGCCGCTTCCGCTGCCGTATTGGAAGGTCGATCCGAGGGCTATCATTTCCTCTCTTTTTCTGGAACATTCCAGAGCCTGAGCTTCCTTCAATCGTTTAGCAGCTCCTCCTCCGATTGGGAGCGTGTTGCTCTCAAGTATGGCTTTCACGTCGTAACGGCTCATGTCGAAGTTTGTCACTGCGTTTAGTCCTCTGAACTTGATCGCCGCTATGTCGTATGCTTCTGCAGCTTCTTCCTCAGTACCTGCAATTATTAATTCACATCACTCGAATTAATTTAGTTCTTGTTTTCCAGCGTGTATTATTTATTTGCATGAAACTATCTTAAATGGTGGTTTGGGTGGCTTACTGAAAGTTCCCAAGTAGAGGTCTTTGTTTCCCGCAACTCTACCGATCCTTGCCTGCCATCTACCATGTTGATGGTGCCTGCATTAAAATATGTTACACATGTTACTTCAAACCACAAAGTGACAAAGCAAAAGAAGGAAACCCAGCAAAAAAATTAAGCAAAAGATATATGGTAAGAAATGACTCAGAAAGCTTGAACGCACAATCAGAAGCATTATCGTACCTTGTGACTCCACGATACATAGATGCACCCCTAGAGAACCCACTGCTCTTCCTGGAGATTATAGCAAGCGCGCATCGAATACAGTTAGCAACATTGAGCAACCAAATTCATTATTCACACACACACACACACACATATGTGGTTAGCGTGACGGAAGAAAAAATTTATTGCCAAGCATATTATTATATGATTAATAATTAATTAGTGCATGCTAATTGCCGGTTTCACCTTCGTATGGCGGCCACAAATTCTTGTCTTGTCATGTGCTTCATATCCTCCAGTTCCTTCTCATAGTTACTGATCTGTAACATCACCAAAAAGTCTCTTCTAAATTAACCTGATCAAGGATGTTGGAACCGCTCTACAAAGTTGTAGCCAGGGACATTGATAACTTACTGGAAAGTTGGTAGTTGTGGATGTTCCCCAGTACTTTAGTGCCGCCAAATCGTAGGCCCTAGCTGCTTTCTCTTCTTTGTCATATCCACCTGCCAAAAAGGGGCGAACACTTACATACCAAGTTAAATAAAAAGGTTGGAAATAATTGACTAGGGAGAGACGCTTACCCAAATAGACTACAAGAACTCGGCCGGTAAGAAGTAAGACAGACAACCAAAGAGAAGAAAAAGAATAATCGAAATGTCAGCTTAATATGGAAATATTTAACTATGAAATTCAAATTAAGGTGAAGGAGAGAAGGAAGAACATAAACGCTAGAAGCTTTTTGTATTGTTTACCTTGGCGTCCCTTTCGTGATTGCCCTTCCCTTCTACAACTATTGTCCCAAAGATGAGCTTCATACCTTCCAGTCCATCTATGTCTACATAAAGTTATTGTAGAGTTACACCCACCATCAACAAAACTATTTCACCAAGTGCATTTAAATTTGAGGTTTTGTACTGTGCAGCAATGAATTGATTGCAAGAAACAAACAAGAACCTAGGAAGATGCTACCTGGTTACACCTCGATAGATTGAAGTTCTCTGACCGAATGTATCTAAAGTTCTTCTAGGGGCAGCAGCTTCGACAGCAGTATTAGTACTATTGTCACCACTAGTTTCACAGGTAGAATCCTTACCACTACCCATGGACAATGTCAAAGACTGGAGGTTAGAGTTAGCATTGTTTTCTTGATATTCGAAGTTGCCAGATGTGGCCACCACTGAGCTTTGCATCGGCACCAGACTGGTGTTTGTGAATAAATAACCCGAATCATTCGACTGAATTTCATTAAAGGCTGCAAGATCTGACTGATTTTCAGACTTCCCCACTCCTAGAAAATCTGCTACCTTCGGAACTTCATTAACGTTGCTCCCGTGTGTATTCATCAGATTCCAATCTGCTCATTCCAATAATACATGGGAAGAAATCCAACTTAAATAAAAAAAAGACAGATATATAGGTCGACTTCCACAATGATTGTTTCAGTGCGCCCTAGTTGATGAAATAGCAAGTTATGTGACCTCTTAATTATCTATTCAACTCAAAAGAAGAGAGAGAGAGTGAGAGAACGGTACCGTGGTTTTGGAATGGGTTTTCCATGGAATCATTGACTAAGCCAAGAGAAAACTGATGGGATTGAGTGGCTTGGAGTTGTGGAGGCAAGGAAGACTGAGTAGGCGAAAGAGGGAAGGAAAGCCAGTTGTTTGAGTTCATCGAGCCCATAGCTTCAGGAAAAATCAAGAATCACCTGCATCTAAAAAACTTGAAATATTGAGATGAGATTTATATGGAAGTAATAGCAAAGGAATATGACAAGAGAGTAGAGAGATTCATGAGAGTAGTCAAGAAGATTACCCAGGGGTGGTGGAGGGAGAAGGATTTAAAGCAGTGAAAGCGAAGAGGGGTTATTAATTAGTTTGTTCTGTGTTTGAAACTTTTCAAGTTTGAAGGTTAAGATAAAGGAGGAGATAGAGTGAGGGGGCTGAAAAGAAAAGAAAACATATAGAAGAGAACCACATAATATTTAAAGGGCACCCCTCTCTCCTATACGTCTATCCTATCTCTTAATAATAAACAATAATTAAATTAAAATGGTCAGGCTACTGTGCCTACCTTTTTTCAGTAGTCATTTTTGGACTCGGGACACTTTTCCACACCAGTTCCCAAGATTCAAAAACAAAGTTATAATCTGCCTACAATCATTATTAAATAATATTTACGTTGGAGGATATTTATAAAGGAGGACACGAGTGTCCTACTAAACTATGACTCAAACTCCTTCAGTCTTTGTACAGAGACAAACCCACCATTCCAACTGGAAAAATCCAATCTTTCTCTCTCCTCTCTCTTTTCCCCCACTTGGGTGTATTGGAACTCACGTCCTCGTTCCGTGAAATAAATGACTCCCGAAGGCCCAGCATTCCCACACTCTGCGAATCATCTCCCACTCTTAGAATCCACTCTATACGTAAAGTTAGACTACCGACCTCCCCACCCCAAAACCCCCTTTCCCGCCTTCAAACCTCCCCACACACACTAGTATATAGTATAATATAGTATATTAATTCCAGCTGCAACATTAAACTAAGGCTCCCTTTGATTTAAAAAAACTTCCTTTTTGTTTGTTTTCTATCAAACTAGTTATATTTTAACTTTTGCTACATGCCACAATCATATCATTTTCAATCACCATGAAATCTATCTATTAATCTATATGTCTGTCATCATCTATCAAATTAAGTTAATGCAGTATAGACTACATTGAGTACAGATGTTTAAGAAGACAAAAGGAAATCAACTTTAGGAAACAAATAGTGATAAAAATCTAAGACTGATGAACAATAAAAGAGAAAGAATATAATTATTCCAGTCCATGCATTGATAGAGAAGATGGGGAAATAGGGTTTTTACCAAAGAAACCCCCCAAGTTGTGGATCCCCGAGTGATGCATGTGTTAAAGATGATTGTGTACGGACATGCAGTATTTTATGAGAAAATTATGACATATTAAATAATAAAAGTACTGAAAGAAAGAGTAAGAATTACTCTTGTTCAAAATAAGACCAACCCCTGTTGATATAACAATGTTAATTTATTAACGTGATTCGATTAAATGGAAATTAAGAAATAGAATATATAATTCTAAGGATTTCCTTTGGTCATGGCCCCAAGTGGAAATCTGTTGACCACCTAATTGGTTTTCGCACCCGTCAAAAGGAGGCCCGTGGAAATTAATAGGTTAAAATTTTAAAAAGAGAAGCTCATCAGGTTCATGTCCAATTCCTATCCACACTCGAACCTTGTATTCTAGCTAGCTCGGTGGTTCATTCTGATTTATCATTATGTTAGGCCAAAATCTGGGATTCGCAAACATAAGATCTTTTTAACCATTCTCTATGCAGAGTCCCTGCTAGCATTTTTGACCTACTGTATCTTCATATCCAAATGAAATGATTACAGAACATGGAAGCAAACTCTTTTACGGAATGTGTGATCTCTCTGTTTTTTTAATATGCGTTACACACTAACGCTAACAATGCAGAAATTTAAACATCATAAGTATTAGCGCACATACATCTCGATCGGGTTATTGAATAACACTGTAACTTATTAGACATAGTTGTTTCTCCCATTAATTTAAAAACATACAGTGGCCCAAAAGTTGATAGCTATTGGATTTGAAAGTCTCCTTTGCGCTCAACAATTAACACCTACATAACCACAAAGGTACGTATACAAATCTCTCAATCAAAACATATTCCTTTGTACGTTAGATAAAACAACAAATTTGAATTTTGTTAATATATGTTACTTTAATTAACCATGTCCCCTGGTGTGTTAATTAGCAGCGTATTTTTCTACACTTGCTAAACAGATGGCATCAACAATATTTCCCTATTTCGCTAAGCTTGGTAATATATATATATAAGGTGATAAAAGTTGAATAGTTTATTTCTTTCTTCTGTGTATGTATATTTAGGTGAGAGTGTTAAATTTTATGTCAGCAAATATTTATCCTATAACTAGAAACATATATCCTGTACTGCAGTTATATGCCAGATTGTTTAAAACAAGAAAAACCAAGATAAGGGCCCTCCAATGATTGAGAATTTCAGACTTGACTTCATGTTACACACACAATGCTTTAATAGACAGCAGAGAAACTGGCCTACCAAATATAAATTTACACACACACACACTTGTGTGTGTTACTTAGTTGCTGTCAGCAAGTGACCTGTAGACTAAACTAATGTATATATATTATTGCTTTAATTTATACAGCAGTTACATGGATGGAAACTGTGTAAATTACTAGTATTCAGACTGTTCCCTATTATAGCTAGTTGTCAAATAATCCATATATTACGTGTAAAGCAAAAGTGGATATAAATATATAATATCCACACTAAGGATATGTGATGTAGTGCCTGCAAGAATAATGGATCACATTTATGTCATGCATGCATGTCACCTTTATTTAATTTTTGTTAAAAAAAAAATGTAAGTTGAGATGATGGAGTGAGAGAGAAGATCGTTAAAGCGCCGCTATTTATATATGTGTGTGTGAAGAAGAGAATGAAGGATTCGTAGCTTGTCAATATTTTCTGGGTATACAGTTTCAGAAGAGGGGCCAGTGAATCCATTTTTCTATATATGATTTATAAACTGATAATATATATAGCTGGCTGAGAAGTTCAGACCTCAGAGAGTGTGGAAAGCCATCACCAACGTTGGAACCAAGGCACCAAGAATCTAAACTGATTAACTATCGTTTATATTTGGATTGGAGTGCACTACAACATTAATTAATGGTAACAAAATAAGAGTGGGGTTAATTAAAAACAGGGATAGTACCTGCCATTGTTGATGACGCACACACTGTTGCAGCCAAATTCTTGCACTTAAAGAAAAGGCTACTTTGACCAGAGTGCACCACAATAAGGGAGCAAAACCCCACGTCTCTCGCTGTCTTCGATTCCAAACTTGCTTTATTATTTTTTTGGGTTTAGTTTATTCAATTCTTGTGAGGAATGAAAACCTTCACAAACAGGCACAGTAAAAGTCCCTGAATCAAAACCCCTGAAACGCATGGGCACGCATGGCTACTGATAAACAAATGAAAAAAAGGAGAGAAGAGTGGGGAGAGCATAAAAGGCCAAAACCCTTTTGTTGTGTTATCGAATTGGAGGAAGAAGGAAAAATGGCATGTGAAAAGAAGGAAGAATTTTTTTTAAAAGAAAAAAGGAGAACTGAAAAGAACAGGAAGAATCTATTTCTCTCTCTAACACTCGCTGTCTTTGGAAAATGTGGAAGTGAGGCAGAGAGAAGGGGAAGGGGAAGGGAAAGGGTGGGGTGGGGTGGGGTGGGGGGCGACGGCCTTATTCGGTCAACCAGACGAATGAGGTGGTCACGCCGTTTCAGAGGAATGTGACTGACACGTGTCGGTTGTCGTGGTTTTTTTTTTGTGTACTTTTGAAGTTGGTGCCAGAGGGGCCAATTATCCGGTGTGCATGCCTGCGCTACAAAACACTTCTCAGCAAAAGAGCTTTGACCGCGCTGTGACCACCGCAATTACCTCACTGTCCCTCCTTGTCTCCACTCATCAAGGATGTTCATTCATTAGCGTATCTATCTATTTCTATCGCTAATCGTCATGATAATAATGAGAGCGGGATACAAGGGGTAAATAGAGGGAAAGAAGGAGGGTAGAGATGGAAATGGGCGAGAATCCAGAGAAATGGAAAGAGGTGGGAGGAAACGCCGGGAAAGTGCTCGTGTCGCCTCGAAAAGAGGCACAGGAAAAAGGGTAATGCGTGTTCATGTTTGGTGGGGATGATGCCTGATGCCTCCATCATCTTATCAACTTCATTATATTTGAACCCTAACCCTAACCCTAATTGTGGTTTAGCCTAGCTAGCTAGCTACCGTTAGGCTTGTTCCTTCCCCAGCTTCATCCTCAGGTTCAGCTTACTGATCCATCTCTCAAAAACAAAGAAACAAACAATCCTCTTTTTGTGGGTTCTTATCTCGTGCATGTGTTCCTCCGCAGTGGGATTTGGAATACATAGGAGTTTGAGCTTTTTAGCATTTCGCAATTGGCCTTCCTCTCGCTTGGAGTGCGCACTACTCTTACAGTTCCTCTCCACTTTGCCCTTCTCCTTCTTCCCCCTCTTTTTTTATACTTTTTCTTCCTATCTATCTTCCCTTTACTTCATTCTCTTATATGCACCTAGTGTATGTATATATATACATACATATATCTTTCCTCTTTTTCTTAATTTAGAACAAGACTACTTCTCCCGATCATTTTTTTATCAAGCTGGGAGGGGAGATTTATTTTTCTGTTTACAAGACATCGATCATATGAAATATTTATTATATTTTTGTCATACCGCCCTTATTTAATATTGATTTATGTTTTTTTCAAACGTGGCTCTTCAGCTTCTATGATGCTCCATTGGTTCTGTATGAGTTAAGTTGCAAACTTTGCCAATATTAAGACAAATTTTATTAAGCCTCACTTTGGTTTTGATAGAAGTACTGAAAATCACTTGGAAAAATTTTTTGGGAAGGACTAGTGTGTATACATTGTATTGCACTTGCACATAGCCTAAATATTGAATCATATGCTTAGAAGTGACGGGGCTTGTTGAGTTTTTATAATTAGATTAATACAAAATTCTAAAATAAATATAAGGTAATCAATAATACTCCAGTACTCCCTCTAATCCACAATATATGGCAGTTCTAGAAGAATAACGTGGTCTACAACATAAATCACTTGTGAGATGATTAATACTCATTTTCTAGTTTGTCAAATGTAATTAATGTTCATTTCTAACTTGCCCACCCATTAAATTTTCAAACACATTTTACAATAAGTGTGAAATATTTTCAGTTTAAGACAAATTTAATGAGTTAATTGTAACTTCTTTTTTCATAAGAATTAGTTAAAATTGCATATATTATAAACGTATTACCTTTTTTCATCATCATTTATGGGAGGAAACTCACTTGCTCATTTTATTTGTAAAAAGTCAAGCTCACAACCTCATTGTTAAGGAAATAAATCAGACAATCATAATTAGGAGGAGATATGCCTATGATTCAGGTGTATGAATATATTAGAAAGTTATTATAGGACATTTATTTCATGTGTCAAAATGCATTTGTTTCACTCGTCGGAATGCTTTTCATGCATATGTAACTTTTGTATATAAACCACATGCTTGTACATGATTTTACACATCAAATCAATAGAATTCTCTCCAATTCCATACATGGTATTAGAGCCTACAGGTTCTTTTTGTTCAAATTTTGTATGCTTCATTTAAGCTTATGATAAGAGCGAATTAGTGCGCGGGAGAATGAGTTGAGCATTATGTTCACTTGCAAATCTTAAGCCATGCACTTGACCACGGTGTTCAAAAGGTCTCACTTAGCAAAACCTCAAAATTCAAGCTCTGTTCAAACACCACACCATTATCACGCGTCGTCAGTAGTCCACACATTGTTACACTCATCACACGTGAGACCAATCCAAGGGGAGTTTTTCGACGGCGTTTATTAAGTTGGGTTTATCTCATCATTTTTTACTCATTTCAAGTGGTTTCGTGACCTAATCTAGTTGTTTTCAATTTAAGGTATGTTTGTTCTTTGCCCTTCTTTGATCATTTGTTTGGTTCTCACCACTATCTTTGAGTGTTGTTTGAGTTTGTTTTGGTGGAACTCCATTAATTTGTAATTCTCCTTGTTTTATGATGTAACATTTAGTGGTTTGTATTTGATTTATGTAATTTTTTTGTAATGCTTGGTGCTAACTCTGCTTATGGAGCTCTTACTATGGCTGCAAATACTTCAATCAAGTTGAAATGGACTAATTATTATGATTGGAATAAAACAGTTCGAGCTTATCTTGTAAGAATGGAGAAGGAAGTTCATCTGATAAATTATCCTCATTCTGGTGATGGTACAAAGAAGCTAGAATAGACACATGTTGATTCAAGATTTTTTATCATATCCAAAATTTCATTGGGACTAAAATCCTTTCAATGGCAAGTCATTGTAATATTGTCAAAGAACTAATGAACTATCTCGAGTTTATGTTTTCTGGATAGGGAAATACAACCCTTATCTATGAGGTTTACAAAGGTTTTTAGCATTTGTAACAAAAGGATCGTCCTTTAAAGGATTTTTATCCTGAATTCAAGCAGCTTTATAAGGATATGAAAGTGTTGATGTCTCTTACTGCTTATCTTCAAACCAAAATTAAAAACATAGAGCATGAAGCTATCGTTAGTTTTCTGGAGGCCTTGAATCTGTCTTATGAGACAGTCCAGTCTCAGATCTTGTCTTGCGATGAACTTCTTCTCTCACTTGAGAATGTTTTTTCTTGAGCTCTTCGAGTTGATATTCTACATTCCTCCTCTGTGAATCAGGATGCCAGTGCCCTAGCTATTTGTCATGATAATCGTACTTACAATTACTCTAGACCTGTTCATTGTAACATCCCAAATTTTGAGGAAAATCTTCAAGTTATAATAAGATTAAAATCTTATTATTGTATGTGAATTTTTGGGGTAATTTATGGAGATCAATTAAAGAATTATATGATAATAAGCATATGAGAATTATTGAGGAAACTTTATGTGAAATAGTGGAACACATGACTTGTAATTAGTCATTTAATTTCCTCTATTATTCATATGAATCAAGTGAAGATAATGGCCCCAAGTTTTAAATGCAATTTTGGTTAAAAATGTATATATGTAAAACCAACTAATCATCTCATATTACATGAAGATAAATGAGATAGAATGATATTTGGTTATTACATGTGTATATAGATAAATGTGTGTATGTAGTTAACCATTTTGTCCATTGGATTATGCTATGCTTTATGGAGATAAGAGTAGTGCTTTGGACCAATGGCTAAAAGCATATGAACTAGCCATCAAAGTTGAATTTTCCAAAGAGAGAGAAAGAAAGAAAGGCAATTGATTATGTATTAATGTGTTGCCTTACGTGGGAATAAGGAAGAGAAGGCAATGGATATATATTATTGCTATTGTCTACATTAGAGACAAGAGGATTTCGGTTTTCATGGAGAAAAGAAAAGCTAGAGAAGATAAAGAAAGCAATTAGCACTCTACTATTATTATTATATATATATATGCTCAACCACTCCAATATCCACATAATTTCCCTTGTCCCATGGAGAAAAGAAAAGATAGAGAAGAGAAAGAAAGCAATGAGCACTTTAGTATTATTATATATATATATATGCTCAACCACTCCAATATCCACATAATTTCCCTTGTCCCATGGAGAAAAGAAAAGCTAGAGAAGAGAAAGAAAGCAATGAGCACTTTGGTATTATTATTATA
>JBAGKO010000014.1:21542335-21552337 GCA_037177275.1 Acacia concinna
ACTGATTAAAATACTTCTTGATCAAGAATGAATCTTTTCCAATATCCTTTGTTATCATCAAAACAAGGGTTCCAACATTCTCATGCTAGACGTTACCCACAACAATTACTATTATCTAAAAATGTTTAAATGTTTGTTATCATAGGTTACTTATGATGTTCTCAAATATTGAGAATAATCTCTTTATGTATTTTTAAATAATACCATACTTAACCTAGTCATATCATAACTCTAAACAATGGTGACTTAATTAGTCATTTGTAATACCTCAAATCCAAAATGCATAAGCTATAAATGAACCATCATTTTACATAGTATAGATGACCCAACTCTCACTAATCCAACGATGATATTTATGATGTTCTCAACATGCCCTTTATATGATCACACCATAATATTTTAACTATCACTATATAGCAAGACTTGCTCATGATAAATGAATTCTTTAATTTTCATTAACTAAATTCTCTTTATTATTTACATGATCATCTTTACTTATTCACATATATATCTCTCCTTATGTCTAAAAATGGAAAGATACTAATGACATCCCAACTTAAGACATATATTAAGTATAATGAGAATATGGGAGGGATTATTTATGAATTTAGGAGGAAATACCTCACTAAGTCAATTCATTCGCTCTATAGAAATTTCAGTAAACAACTTTATTTGTATTACTTGATGTTGCATACTTGCAGCTTTACAAATACCTATATGTTGTTGTTAACCCTGAAATCTCACACATCTATCATAAATTAATGTTATCATTTGAAATTTACAGTCACTCTTAATATTTATGTTCTAACCAAAACATATGAAGTACATCACGTAGTCATGATGAATTGCCAAATTTTAATTACCATTGGTGTCAACTTCATCTATTGATAGATTGAAGCTCAATAACGTAAGTGTCATGTTAAACCAATGTTTTACCATAATTAAAGGTGACAATCCACCATGTGTGTCCACTCTTAATGAGTTTGAACACTCCCACTAATTTTATCATTCCTAAATAATTTGGTATTTTTCAAAAATACTATATAACTTCAAAAATAAAATGGACAGGTCACTTGAATTCTTAAGACCTCTCTGCTGCTTCACCAAAATATATAGTCTTAGCCTCAAAATATTTTACTTTCACACTAGTTCTTTTATAAAACAATTTATTGCAAGAGCATGTTTTAAAACGAGCTTTCAACCTTTGAGCTTTTAAAAGAGTTTAAACATAAAATTTTGTTGGAATATCATAAAGATATGCATAATTGTCTTTAGTGTGTCATTCAAGAGGAAAAGGTAGCATCCAATATGTCTATTAACATTATGTTTCTTCTTACAACAATGTCACCAACATTGGGTGTGTTCAAGTATGAAGAAGCTCGACATATAGATTAAATTTCAGTCCACCAAATATATACTTATCATGTTGCCCATCTCTTCCAGTATAGTTCACTACATTAACCTTTTTATTAGATTAATCACCCAATTTTGCTTTATATACCTTAAAAGCATCAAATGATACTACTTAATTATAAAGTAAATAGCATTGTGAAAAGACATTGATATAAGGAAAGATGAATTATTTCACCAAATTAGAACATAAACTGAATAAATAATAGTGCATGTGATCTCTAACTAATCATGATCGTTCAAGTGATGTGATGATCTACATATTTGTTTATGTAAATCATTCAAAACCAGAGTTAATAATGTTAAGAGATCATGATATTACATTCTTTATAAACCCTTTAACTCTTTTAATGAAAATATTTTATAATTTCCTTTACCACATAACTTGAAGAAGCCCTTCTCATAATTAGTTCAAACTATATGAGCTTTTAAAAAGCACCAATGACAGAAGCATGTATATTATTGCCTCCAATCAAACATTTTACTATAAACACATCATCCTTTATATGTCTATTACTTTATGGTTTTAGTTGGTAGCCTCATTACCCTCAATTATTTTCTAAATTTGAGTCAAACCTTTATATATACAGATTCAATGAATATTTAATATCTATGAAAATAGTATAATTACTCACATTAATAAGATAATAAATTTTGGGGATCTCATTCACCAAAATCAATAGAAACATCTTATGCCATTACAATTCATAAAGAGTCATTTTATAGTTAACAAACAGTACAATAATATTTATGAAAATTTCTAAATTTGTCCTTAACCTATAAATAATCCTTGACTTTGCTCTATTCTTTATGTACAATGACAAATAGCTATTGATTAAGACTATCTTATGTTAGTATCACTAGGTACTAGAACCTTCTTAATGTCAGGTTTAATGAAGAAGTAACATTTATCTTCTTTCGGGGTCAATAATTGTCTCTAATAAATTTATGTTATTATAAACAATTAAGTAGATAACAATCATGCTACAAAATTAAAACAACGATTAATCATGTTTACAAAATTACTATAAGAGGCAAAGAAAAACCATCACTAATGATCATATGTTTACCAATGTAAATCATAAAATTACAAATTTGTATCACTAAAGGCTACTTAGGCGTAAAGACGTTAGCATAGCATGAATTTGCTTATGAATTGATGAATCTAAAACGCAATTATATTCTCTAATAAATGTATGCTACTTGAAAAATGCAATGCCATTTTATTTCACCCCAACTAAATATGCAAATTATAACTATATACCTGTGGGCAAAGAATATTTTATAACAACATATTTAATTACAATTGATGTCTTTAAACCTTTATGTGATGTACTTTGTTAGTAAAAACAAAACATAATGCATGCACAGATATGATCAAGGATGCTGTGGTTACTCCTCAATTCTACATGCTCACCACAAGAACATCAAATTATTGTGTACTTATTAATAATTGATACCATAAAGCCTTATGTGATTTAAACTATGAATACAAGATATGTATAAGTATGTTGTGACTACTCTTCAAAAAAATTATGTATATTTATCACTAATATCAAACACATCCAATTTAATTCTGTATAGACAAACTCCATTGGCAATGAGAATCTTAATTAATTAGTTTAATCATTTAAATCATGTATATGAATAAATCAAGTTTACTTGCTTTAGCAAAATTGATATTTTAAAACTCATATGATTATGTATGTTTACTTAGAGTGCTATGGCTAATCCTCTAATTGTAGACTAATCACAAATATCAATCACATGCACTTATATTTTGTATATGCACGACCTAGTTAAGGACTTAACCAATTAATTTAATCAACATAAGTAACTAAACACCTAAATTAAATACTCCCACTTTGATTTAAATTAATTACTCATTGGCTATAATTAATATTTTCAAATCCGTAAGTGATCATGTTTATGCATGCAACATAAAGGGCGTCATAACTACTCCCCATGATGCAAGCTAGCACTTAAAACATAAATATGCGTCAATGACTTAATGGGAATTTAAACAATTAATTTAATCAACATAAATGACCAAATAACTGAAATTCTCCCACTATTTCAAATGTTTAAAGATGGCTTAAAAGTATGTTTAGTACATATCAGCTTAAAATTAATTCTATAAATTCAAAAAATTTTGTAATTACCCAAAATAAACATTCCAAAGATTAATTCTCTCAATCATTTAACAATTAAATGGAACATAAGAACAACTCATATATGAACCATATGCGAAATAAATAAACACACATAGGAGATGATAATATTTATTTAACCCAAATAATATTTGGAAGCTTAAATACACTGCTCCAAAATAGAGTCTAATCAAATATTCCATAATTCATAGACATAAAATAAAGGCCAGCTTGAAAAAGTGTCAAAAAAAGAAAGTCCCAATGAGATGACCCAAAAAAAACCAGAAAGCCTAAAAAAGGAAATTAAATAAAGGAAAAATCAGAAGCCCAAATGAGGCCTACAACCCAAGCCCAAAAAAGGCAATTCAGTTTTTTTCAAAAAATTGAAACAGAAAGCCCAAGACACCAAAGAACAAATATGGCCCTAGTAAAGTGTGTGGCTAAAAACATTTTAAAATATATTTATAGGTATTTATGGTATAGGCAGCAAATAATAATTATCAGAAAACCCAACAAAGCATAAAGTCCCAGCCCACAACACGTAAGCTCAAGAACATAACTCTATAAAAACAAAAAGGAGCAAAACAGAGAAGTCCAAATATCATAAGCCCAAAACGTTAGCCCAGATTCTGCCAAATTAAGCAGCCACGTCTTACCACCGATACTGCGAACACACACGTTCTTTCCCCCTAGTTATTATGTTATGGGGGCCTTTTCCGGTGACTTAGACAGATAATTCACAGAAAATTGCAGCATGCAAAAATATTCACCATTTAGTTTCAAACCCACGCGATAACGGAGTACCTGATGGTGCTAAGTTGACAGCAACATTCTCAAGAGTGATATTGAGACCATTCAACAATCCGAAGAAGATAATGAAGTTGTTTATGGAGAATAATTTACCATCTCGTCTCAGTTTCCCAAAGTTTCATATATATATATATATATGTGATAAGATAAAGAATTAAGGGGGAACTTGAGAACAAAATACCAGGCAAGGGAATGAAAAACAAACATTTTTTATACCACACGTTGGAATAATCGAACTAATAATATAAAAGTACCTTATGCAAATTCTATAAGAGCAACCACGGAAGATTTGATATGAAACACTTTTAACCATACTTAATGAAAAAAAAAATGCATCTTATTACCTGAAATAAGACAAACTATAAATAAAAAACTAGATTAAAATAATATGAGAATTCTTCTAACAGGAAGATTGTGGTATAATATTAGGAAATCTCGTAGAAGCAAGTACATATTTCTATGTTATTACTCTCAAACCCGACCTGGGTTATTTATAGCCTCTCATTAAGGCATGTGACAGCTTTATTGGTCAGACAAGTAAACCTAAATTAAATCTCTATTCAAGTCATATACAGGACACAATCGAGAGATATTTTATCTAAAATATATTAAACAGATAATATTCAGAATTTATAAGATAATATTCAAATCATTAATTGATCAAAGCAATCAATTAGCAATATGTAGAATATTCTTGTATAATCAATTATATAAAATCTAATTTAAACAAATACCAAATATAATATTATCATATTTAATAAAATATCTAACACATAATATCTTCTTCTTCACATGAACTAAGTTGGGAAGGTCCTAAGACAAAATTTGTGTCACTTGGACTCAAAGAAACATGTTATCCTTAACTTCCTCGCCTTTACTTTCACTCCATCATTCCATTTCCAACACAAAACATATACATATATGCCCTTCTTATTAATCATGTACGCATTATTGTCAAATCAGCATCTTAATATGAAAGTACCACTACCCTCTGCTAGCTAGCTAGTAACTTTTGATTATAGCAAAAGCAAAACGACATTTTACTTATACCGTCATAATAGTCCTACGTAACATACATCATGGTCATATAACCATATGTATCTGCACAATCTCCTCACCAACTTGGTAATGATGCTATACTTGAATTTCGTTTCTTGTGATCAATATAGCCACAATTATAGCGATGATAATGAAGAGCCCAACACCCCTTTGAAAGCCTGAAAAGTTAAAAAAGAAAGCTGAATTACAGGAACCAAAAAGCAAACTTGTTACTTTTCTGTGGTAGAGCTATAATGCAATGGTTTATATTTCTTCTACTACTCATCATGAAGTCTTTAAAACGTATATATTAGGGATCCAGGTGGATGCAACTATTACCCTCGCCTAAAGCAACTGCGCGCGCGCACACACACATATATATGCTATGATGCTAAAATATATAACTGAATTCCATTCAATATTTCTTTTTCTTTCCTTCTTTTGGGGTAAAAAAGTAAAGGCCCACTAAATAATCCTATTCAGTATGTGCGTCCAAACCTAATAATTAGGGTTTGTGAGTGAAACCAGGGTAGGGGGTTTGAAAGAATATCAGAAACCTTCGTTGGAGTAAAGGTTAATGATAATACTCCGTGCGCAACTGCTATATATTTGAAAATAACAGGTGGTAATAATATGACCTATGATATCAATCGGGTGTGTTCGTGTGGGGTATTTGAAACTGAAATTTTAAGTACTATATAATACAAGCAACACACACACCCAATTATATATAGACATAGAGCAATATTATGAATACGTGATTCCCGACTTCAACCGGTGTCAATGTGTTGTCGTACTACCCCCAAAAAAAAAAATTAACCTCTTCAATTCATCCTCCATGAATATTGTGCACGAACACTTATGCATGAATAATGTTAATCGCCCAAGGAAAAGGCCCCAAAAAATATGGATAATTTTGTTTGATTAAAATAAAATATATAGCGATGGCGTTTTGATATATAATTCACTCAAAACCTAGAATTTAAAATGGTGAAGATTGGAATAGCGTTGGGAAGATGGCCGACAAGGGCATGAAGAAAAGTATAAAGTGGTCTCTTTTTCTTTAAAGTACAAATATGTTGCAAACTTTGACATGGGTGGAGGAATATAATTAGCAAAGTTTCAATATCAATATCTTACACAGGGGGCTTAGGTGGGAGGCTTACATTTTCTCCTACCAAATGATGACCGACCAGAACACAAAGGGTGAAACTTCAAAGGTAATGAGAAGCCTTTTTCTTAAAATTGTAGAAGTGGGGTTCCCATGTTTCCATATAACCCCAAAACAAATTAGTAATAATAAACAAGCATCTGATCCCTCAACTTGTATTTCATTTTAATTTACACACACGCAAGACTATTAAGGATATATATGTGCTTCCTTTTTCCAAATGCCAATCAGTCCCTTCCTTCTGTCGCCTATAGATGATAGTCTGGCTGTCTCCGGTACCAATATTATGCGCAACGTTACGTTACCCATGAAATACTTTAATTTCTACTACCTCCCATACTTAATTAGGATATACTTGTAGAATTGATATCCGCATAAATATCGACATGTTTTCTATATATATTTGCCCAATTTGTTATTAAAATACTCTTATTGATGCTCTCTTTTAACAATAATCAAGAAAGGGGGTAAATGTGAGAATTACTTAAGGAAAGAAGATGGTTAGGGAGCTAATAACTAATTTAATAAGAATAAAATATATATCATATTAATTAATTTAACTAATTTTTTTAATTTAATCATCAAATTAGATAAACATATATGATGTTAAGGAGGGGATAGATGGAGAATTTGTTTTCCCAATGAAGCGCTGAGTCTCACTCACAACTCACAATTATTCACATGCAGTGGCTTACATTTATTTATATTATTTACAGAAGAGCCATGCTTTTGCGTGCTTGCCTACCGCACTTGGCAGCTTGGCTAGCTATGGCTTTCTCTATAAAACAAAGAAGAAACTCTATCATATGAATATATGCCCATCCATCCTCTCGATCACACTTTTAAAAAAGCTTTGTTAGGCAATCTCGTGAGTGATTTAATTTACTACCACGTACTACAGTGATCAAAAGCATCATTTATTTTATGAACAGAAGCTGATTAATTCCGATCCGATGTGATCGATGCGACATTCTCCATTCAGGGAATTGCTATTTTAATTTATCTATCTCAGCATATTATTAAAGATTTCTTGATAATTATAATTATATTCAAAACATATATATCTAAAAGTAGCTAGCATGAATTTTATGTATGTATCATGCTCTTAATTTATGGTAATGGGATAGAAGGGAGTGATAAAGGAATTACCAATAATATACATACATTTATATATATAAATATATATATTGAGCAGTGAATGAATTGTAGCTATATAGGTAGGAGAAAAAGATATAGGTGATTGATTATAAGTTGGCGTTTTATAGGGTGAGAAAGTGGTGAGGATGCTGTGAGAACCCTACCCTACCAAATCAAATAATGGTTTCATTTCATGGCTATATAATATATATCTATCTCTATATATATATATATATAAGCGTGTGTATAGTAATTAATTCATTAATGGGGCACCAGCTGTTAAATGCACCTTAAATCATGATTAATTCTCTACATCTACCATTAAAGATTCGGAAGGATATCACACCGCATTACAATAATAGACTGATCAATCCTTCAAGACTCACACGTGAGTACCACTTACTACATGATCACCACTTATTTTATAACAATATATAAAACCCGCATTATTAGTCTTCTTATTCATTCATTATACCAACTTTTTTTTTTCGAAAGATTATATTTATGGGTATATATAGATGATGAGAGATTGTATATATTGTGTCATATCTCTCTGAGCAACAGGTAAAAAAGGAAAGAAATGAAGAGGGAAAATAAAATAAAAAAAAGATCGAGTTTGATCAATATTCAGAGATTGAATCAAGTTATATATATTCATGATGGAACAAAATTGGTAGGGTATTGGCTAATAGTGTGGTGGTGGAAATTAAAAACGATGGACGATATGACAGCTGGCTTGGCCTGGTAAGGAGTGAAATATAGAGCCTTATGATCCTGGATGAGAGATGATCAATGATGATTACCGTAGAAACTTGCAACTGTGTTCTGTATATTATATCTCCGTTCTTATTTATAAGACTCAGTTGATTTTTTTGGATAATTATAAGAAAATCCTAAAAAAGTTAATTACATTACTTTAAGACATTAAAATTTATTGTTTTCTTTAAATTATGTTGTTTGACTTATGAACTAATATACTACCCCAGTCCTATTTATAAGACCCAGTTGACTTTTTTTAAAAAGACCTAGATCCTAAAAAAGCTAATTACATTACTTTAAAATATTAAAATTTATCGTTTTTCTTCAAATTATGTTGTTTGACTTATAAACTAATATATAATGTAATAAAACACAATATATGAAATGATTAAATAATGTAATTAGCTTTCTTTGGATTTTCCTAAAATTTTCTAAAATACCCTTATAATTAGGGCCTGAGGGAGTATAAGAGAAGTGACTTAAGTAGCTGAAAAATTTTATTCCATCATTTTATTTTTAAAATTTTCTTATTTAATATTTTCATGACAACATACATATCATCTAGCGCCCTGAGGAATAGTAGACAGTGAATTATAATTGTGGATGGGAACCGTAATAATTAAATAAAAAACTATGAAAAAATCAAGTTAAAACTATAGTTCAAAACTTTAATTTTCCCTTTTATGGACTTGTCAAAGACGAAAACCTTATGGAAAATATCAAAATGTATTGAACTTGCAGGGACTTCGTTGAGATATATCATGAACTTGCAGGGACTTTGTTGGCAAAAGGTTACACTCGTTAAGTATGACCACGTTGTATTTACTTATTTCCCAGTTTTGTATTAAATTTGATTGAATTAAAAGAGCCATAATTTCTGTTCACCAATTTTACAAATATATTTAAATCAACATTTAATCATTAATATACTACTACTTTATAAGATTAAGGGACAAAAAGTATACATAATGTAAAGCTTAAAAAATTAAAAGTATATTTGTTATTTCCCACCCGTTGAGGCTTGAAGTAAACTAACTGGGCCCTAGATATTCAAACCAAAAAAGAAACGCCCATTTCCACGAAACCTCAAGTTTCCGCGGCGGCACGTTGATATTCGAGGAAACCATACTGGCATTTTCCTTCTTCAAAAAGAAACATTCCCGTCATTCCACCGCCTTCGTATTCATCTATATAATAGCCATAAATATTCATCGATTCCAGAAAATCCAGACTCCTCAATTAATCAAAGCAAATATGTCTATGCCCATCTTCACCAACGTGCAGCGATTACAGACACTTCTCGGTGCCCCTCACAATCTGACCAAACCCAACCAAAAATGGCATTCTGCTTTTGTTACCATCTATTGTTCGAGAGCCTTCTGTTGGATAGAGAGAGAACAAGAAACTCAAAATTCTATTATTGATATTTCTAATTGATCCTAGAATAAGGAAGATACATATGAGTCTTTATATAGGAAAACTTAGAATCTAATTTAAATCTTATTTAAATCTAAATCTTATCAAAAC
>JBAGKO010000014.1:21578396-21591952 GCA_037177275.1 Acacia concinna
TCATTTTTAAAAGCTTCTTATAATAAATAATATAGATAGAAGGGAATAGTATGTATATGGAAAAAGAAAAAAAAAAAAGGGGCAATGACAATAAGATCTCAAGGACCAAACATATCAACAAAAAAGTCTTATCAATTTTGTTCCTAATCAAGAGGTGCCAAGGGACTTTTGAAATAATATGTCTAAAAGAGAAATGACATCCCCGCCCCATATTGAGATGAAGAGACCCTCTCATCCCTTTCTCCTCTATCTTTTCTCTCTCAGGTCGGCCAAAATCAATGAACATCAAGTAGGCGAAGCCAAAAACTAGCTACCCTCTTGTCCCTCTGTACTCCTGTATCTCTTTTTATAGCAAGAAAGTTGAAGAGCATATGGTCGAACGATGAAACCCATATTGTTGAAGTCAAGCTCGTTGAAGGTGAAAATCAAAATCGAAACCTAGCTCGTTAAAGGTGAAACCCACTTTCAAAACCAACTGCATAAACACTGATTAAATACCAAAATAGCTAGAGATACTTAGTTGTGGCTTGTAGGAGTCACGGATATCTTGTAAGAGTGCATAGTTCCTTTCAAATTGAATGATTTTTATGCACCTTTTAATCATTTTATTTAAGATGACAGGTAATAATTATTGACGTGGATGCCTTTATTGCCCTCAAATTGAACAAAAGGCATGCCGTCAAGTTTTTAATAGATGTTGTTAAGTTGTTAATGGCTATTGTCAACTTGTTAATGTTTATTGTTTAACTAATAGTGTTTTGTTTTCTGAGAGGTTGGATACTTGTGATAGCTTATCACACATGAGAAGAACATACATACTCAGAAGGTTTTGTCTATGGTAGGAGGCAACCAACAAATGAAAAGGAAGAAAGATAATTTGGAGTAGCCATATTGTGTATCTATAAAATTAACTTGAATATGTATTAAGGGAGACAATAAACTTCAATGATATCCCGTTGTAACAAGTGTGTGACTTCATTTTGACAAGGTATAATGACTATCATAACAAATGTATGACTTCATTTTAATAAGTCATTAACAACTTCACGACAACCATTAATAGCTTGTTATGCATGTTTTAACAAGTCCTGTTGGACGTTTTGACAATTTATCAGGATATAATGACAAGTACATGAGTACGTTTTCACAACTTCTTATGTATATTTTGACAAGTCCAGTTAGACGTTTTGTCAACTTATCAGGCTACGATGACAAGTACATGTACACCTTTTGACAACTTATCAGGCTGTAATGACAAGCATATTTACACGTTTTCACAACTTCTAATTCATTTTTTGACAAGTCTAGTCAGAGGTTTTAACAAGTTCAGTTGGACATTTGACAACTTATTAAGCTGTGATGATAAACACAAATGCACGTGTTCACAACTTCTTATGCATGTTTCCAATTAGACATTTTGATAACTTATCGTACTACAATGACAAGCATATGTGCACATTTTCATAGCTTCTTAAAATGTGATTGTCATCATGACCTCATAAATTGTTAAAATGTATAGGTGGACTTGTCAAATGCATTACAGGTTATCACATCGTGCAAATAAGTTGTCTATACGTGCATACGAAGTTGTTAAAATATGCACATGTGATTGTCTTCGTTGTTTCATAAGTTGTTAAAATGTCCAGGTGGACATATCAAATGCATTAGAAGTTATCTCAACGTGCAAATAAGTTATCAAAACGTGCATACGGAGTTATTAAAACGTGTATATGTAATTGTCATCACGGCCTCCTATGTTGTTAAAATGTTCAAATGAACTTGTCACAACATGCATTCCAAGTTATCACAACATGAAAACAAGTTGTCAAAACGTGACGAAGTTGTCAAATGTGCATATGTGATTGTCATCACGATTTCCTAAGTTATTAAAATATTCAAGTGGACTTGTCCAATTCATCATTAATAAGAGTAAGGAATTAATTGTACATCTAAATATATTATCCCAAAAGTTCTTTAGGATTTTTTGACTAAAGACAAAATTAATAAGACTTTTTTATTAATATGTTTAATCTGTAGGATTTTATTTTTATTTTTTTAAAAAAAAGAGCTCTTGCTTTTTGTGATATGTCTTGTGGTACATGACGTAGCCTTTGTGACTTCATATTTATGGCTTGATCTCTATTACTCCTCAAGCACTCACAGGTAGTCATCCAGATTTTTAAAAATATATATAATAAGTATATACTCCCAACTAAAATTTAAATGTATTTCAAGAAAAAGAATATAAAATTACGCTTCTACTGTTCTTTGAATTGAAATCAACCTTTAATTAAAATAATTGCATGCATAAGATATGCAAGCACCTGCAGATTGCGGGGTATTTCTATTCCAAATGTTCAGTTTAGCGCACATATGTTTTAAGGAGAATTGCATTGAAGCCCTGAAAAAAAGAAAATACGTTAAAAGGATTCCATAAAATTGACAAATTATAATGAAGTCTTTGGAGACTTTTATATCATCAATTCCATTTATGAATTGATTATTTTGTTCTTATGAGTTCTATTGAGAATTATACGAGCATTCATTAACAACTATACGTGTGTTCAATAACAATTATATAGGTTTTATAGTTGTCAATAGAACTTTTAAAGACAGAGTGAACAATTTATACAATTAAAATTAATAACACAAAAAATTCTAAAACACCTAAATGCAATATCAATTTTAAAAGTCATTTTTAACATATTTTTTCTTCTTACAATACAATTGTCCCCATCTTTTATTAAGGGTGAATGGACAAAATTGCTCTAGAAGTATTGCTCCAAGGGCATTTTTGCCCTGAAAGTTTCAAGTGGGGCAATTTTGCCCTGGAAGTTTTAAAAGTGGGGCAATTTTGCCCCTACCATTAGTTGACCGTCAATTGATCGTTAGTTGACTAAATATGTTGAGCTTGCAGTCTATATATCACCCATTTTATGTTTGTTAAGGTAAAAGTTTGTCCTGAAAGTTTTAAATTTGTTAATTTTGGCCGTTAGTTGATCAAATATGTTGAACTGGTAGTCCACATGTCATCCAATTTATTTTTTTAGGCTGAAAATTTGTCTTAAAAGTCTATCTGTCATCTAATTTATCTTTTTTAAAAGTTCCGGTATAAATTCACTTTAGCAAAAATATAGTAGATGATTTATGGACTGTCAGCTCAACATATTTAGTCAACTAACGGCAGGGGCAAAATTACTCCACTTTTAAAAGTTTTAAGACAAAATTGCACCATTTAAAACTTCTAGAATAAAATTATCCTTGGGTAATACTTTCATAACAATTTTACCCTTTTACCCCTTTTATTAATGATACGGTTCGGTAGAAGTGCAGGCAGGGAAGTCATTTCACATTTTCACCCCTCTCCCCTAGAATATACGCTGCTTATATATATATATATATATATAACTTGCACTAAACGACATATTTATGACTCTTAACAGCAGCTCTGGTTTGACCTTCTCCCATGCACCGAACTCTGTTTATTTCTTCACACCACCATCATACGGAGTACTCTTTAACTTAATTTCACTTTAACCAAATTTCACGTGAAGTTAGAACATTTAATATATTATTAATTGATTGAAATTTTTAAATTTGTCCTCATTTAATACTAATAATGAGTATGGAAAATAGACATTCTCTCATCTACATTTTTAACAGGGAAAAATTGCGTTAGGATCTCAAGTGAGAGAATTTATATTGAAGAGATCAAAAAAAAAAGAAATTATTATCAAGTCTAGAAGAATTGTCATTAACTTCCCACTGACAACCCCATAACAATATATGAGATTTTTAACTAAGATTTAACGGTAATTTTTTCTTATCTCGAGATCTTTTTTACTTATATTTTCTTTTTAGAGACCTCTACACAATTTTCTCTAAAAAAATATTTGACTAACTGAACTTATAATAAAAGATATAGGGATATATTCAACTGTGTTTTGAACATCATTAAGGGGCGTTTGAATTGACTTTTGCAGAATAGTTTTTCCAGAATAAATTTTTTAGAATAGTTTTTATGAAAATTTAGGTTTGGAGTTTGGGTAAGAATAGCTTTTACGGATTCTGAGGTAAATATGTGAGAGGAGTTTTGTCTCAGTTTGCGCAAACTTAAATTTCATAATTGAAAAGCAAAAAAAAATTAATTCTGGAAACCATGGTTTCCAACCAAGCTTTTTCACAAACCATGATTTGCGTAAATCGAAATAAAACCCTGCTCACATACTTATTTCAAAATTTGTAAAAGTGATTCTAAAAAGCAAATCCAAACAAACTTAAATCCCTCCCAACCATAGTTTATAACTTATATCTAAGCCCTAAGAAGATATGTGGAGAAGAATATCACTATTGGTCACTCTATTTCCTTCCTATTTCGAGTATCAACCATTAGAATAAGTGTTAATCGTTAAAATTTGATCTATTTACTATGCCTGTATTTTTTATCCTCCAGGCTCCAGCTCTAGTTCCAGTTCAGTGGCCTGGAAATAAGTTGAGTATACAAATATTTTGGGGGTGTTCTCGTAAAAGGGACCTGGAAACATAGCAATATCTGAGCCCCGGATTCATGGAATGTGTTCACTTCTGATTGGCTATTGGCACGTACGCAGCCCCACCACTCTCTCACCAAAAATTCCGTCTTCCTTCCTGATCCTTCTACTCTACCCCCTCTCGCTCCTTCTCTCGTCTCTACCCCTTCCCTCTCCGCTACTTCTACTTTGATAGATTCTGCTGAGTGCTTCTTGCCCTTCCTTGCCCATGCCATGCTTTCTCTCCCTCCACTGTTGCTTTTGTTGCGAATCTTATATTTGGATTTTGATGACCCGAGGCCTGAGTGATTCATTCTCAGCGACACACTACTCCCCTCCTCTTTTCACTCATTACTCTCACTTTTGGTGCTTATTCTCGATTAGCCAACAAATAACTCGCAACTTGTTCTTCTCCTCTCTTTTTTATTGCCTTCTTTCCTCTACTTTAGCTGCTCCACACCTCATAGTTTAGTATCCCACCTAATTATCTGGACTTAGATTTCATTTTTCTTAGTTTTAGATCTGCTTCAACTTTCTACGATTGTTGGCTTCAGCGCATATTTTAAGTTCGAAATATTCCCTCGGATTTGCCTGCAAACTTCTTCCTACTCCCAACAAACGTGGGTCGATCTGAAAACAGAAGCTGCCACAGAACTCAGTGAAAAGAATAAAGCCTTTTCCGCCTTCAAAATCATATACACCTCACTAGAATTTTGAAGCGAACCCGGGAAGCAATGGAGTCAGATCTTGAGCACCACTCTTCAATGTTACATGGTCATCAGCAGCAGCAGATGAATTCTGGATTGACGCGGTATCGATCGGCGCCTAGCTCGTATTTCACGAATATCATAGACAAGGAATTTTACGAGGACATGTTCAATCGGCCTTCCAGCCCCGAAACGGAGCGAATCTTTTCGCGGTTCATGAATAGCCTTGCTAACGAGTCAGAAGATGTACCGGCTCAATATCTTACATCTGTTCGACAAAATTCTGCAGTGAAGGAAGAGATGGACCAGCAGTCTCAGGTTATGCCTTCCATCAACAATGAACCGGTGCCTCTCCCCCCGCAGCAGCAGCAGCAGAATAATATTAGTAATTTTGTTTCTGCTCCACAGAATCTTTTCCATAGCTCAGGGCGTCCACCTTTGCCGAATCAGAACCTGACTTCATCAGCTATGGACGGGGTCTATTCAACGGGCGGTCATCGATTGCCACATATGAAGGCTCCTGATGCAAATAATTCCAATCTAATTAGGCACAATAGCTCGCCTGCAGGATTCTTTTCGTCATTAAACATTGAAAGTAATATTTTCCTTCTTCACCTTCAATTTTCCTTGTTCTCTTACTATTTTTTACTTCGCTCTTGGAAAATATATAACTCTAGATTTACTGTTCTTGAAATATTTTTCCCTTTTAGAAATTTGCTTCTAGTTCGCCATATTTCTTTTCTGTACATGGCCAAGGAGATGCTTGAACTTAAGGTCTCACGCTTATAGTTGAAAAATTATGTACACACCCAGTTATGCAATAACTATTAATGGTGAAAGGTGAGAAAGGATGATCCCGTTCGGGTTGCCTTTTTTTTTTTTTTTTGAAAAAAAAGAAGAAAAAAAGCCGGGTAGGGTGTCGAATTAGGGACAAGGTTGGATGAGCTTATCATGGGTACAGTATTCGATGTTTTGTTGTTGAGGTCATCCTATTTATCCCAATCTTCATTTTCTTACTTCCTGAATAGGTTGTCATAATGACGCTATGCAAGCTTAATTGGCAGGCTTTGCTTCTATGAGGGGCACAGGCATATTGGGAGCTGGTAATAACGCGAGCGAAGACGCAAAGTTCTCTTCTGTGACGAGGATGAAAAATCCGCCAAAATACTCAACAGGCCTAATGTCATCCATAGCTGAAGTTGTGGACAAAGGCGACACCGAGCAAAATCTAGACACTGAATCTTTTACCGAAAGCCAAGGTAATGAGTTTATCACAGGTTTCCCCGCAGGTCCTTGGGACGATTCTGCACTCTTGTCTGACAACACTGCTGGACTAAAAAGATTTAGAGACGAGGATGCAAAAATATTCTCCGAGACTCAGGTACAAAATGATTGAACATTGTTCTGATGTATAAAATGCAAGTGGAATACCATTGAGCCGATTTAGTTGTCCTTGAACAGAACGAGACAGGCAGCGAACCTCGTCCCGCACCTTTGGCTCATCACCTCAGTTTGCCAAAAACTTCAGCGGAAATGGCAGCCATTGAAAAGTTTCTGCAGTTCTCAGATTCTGTTCCCTGTAAAATTCGCGCTAAGAGAGGTTGTGCTACTCACCCAAGAAGCATTGCAGAGAGGGTACGTCCTATGATATTGGAAATATATGCCCGCTTATCCGCGTAACTTTCAGGAACTAATACATTTCCCCCCAGTGTGGTTCACTTGTATCTTCTATGTAGTATCTTGATTGTAAATTACATTTTGACTGTTTTTTTGTGGGATTTTCAATTGAAAGCTATAATGTGGGCGAATGGTAGTATATTTAAATTACGTCGGTTTTAACTTGTTATGGCTATGTGGATTTGAATTGGGGTCAGGTTAGAAGAACAAAGATCAGTGAGCGTATGAGGAAACTACAAGATCTGGTTCCCAACATGGACAAAGTAAGTTTTCTCCATATAAATAGTAAGGCAGCCTGCGACAACGAAGGAAAATGATTGATGTTTTTGTTTTTGGGCTCTCCGCGTTGCAGCAAACAAACACAGCAGACATGTTGGACCTGGCTGTCGACTATATTAAAGAGCTTCAAAAGCAGGTTGAGGTATGTTAAGTGAAACACTGAATCATCAAAACAACGTCCATACTTTTCAGCACGAAGAAACTGCTTGTTGACGATACATTGAGTACTCACTTTTCATATTTGTACAGACGCTTTCAGACAGTCACGCAAAGTGCACGTGTCCACACAAGCAGAGGCAGTAATGAAGAAGATGAGGGGGGATATATCTGCGTTATTGTACAGATTGGTAATAATAAGGTTGGGAGGATGGAAAGAAAGAGCAAGATAGGGAGGGTTTGCTCGTAACAACTAACCGTAAAGATGCAACAGATAGGAGGCATGGGTTTAGTGTACAAAACTGATGTTGTAAGATAGTAGTAATTTGTGTTAGGGGTGGGTAAGAGAGTAGTTAAGGAGAGTAGTTAAGGGGGGGTTTGCTTTGTTTCCTGATGGAGTAGTAAAGAGGAGCTGTGCTGTGCTGTTTGTGTGGGGTTCCGCTTTCGTATTAAATGGCAAAGGGAAACATGGTGACGTGGCCATATGATATGAGGCTTGGGTTCTGCTTTTCCCCCTTTTTCCTCCATATTTGGGTTTCTCTTTCTCCAATAATGTCCATTTCGGTGGTGCTTATTCCATTTTCGACACACATTATCCTAATCCGTTTGAGTGGTGGCTAATAGCCTCTTCCCCCTTTTATTTCTTTTTGGTCCATTATTGCCAATTTGGATTCCAGTGCTTAAGGTTATTATTGTGTCTTTACCCTATTTTCGGATATATATATATATTTGGTGAATGTTACTTTCATCCCTATTTTCTTTTTATTTTTTCTCTTGACAACCATAATATGATACAGTAGCTGACAAGCGAAGTTATTATTAGGGTAAAAGCATGAACATGTGATGGTTCAAGATATAAATGCGATGGGTGTGAAATGGCGCTGGCGATACGAGTTATGAAGGTGGCGATGTACGAGTAAAGACAAATGAGGGAAAGAGCAAAGGTTGAGATGGGGACCACTTGAGAAGTGATGTCGGCAGGAAAAAGTTGGGGTTTATTGGGGAGCAAAAGTGGAGACAGCTGTGGCTGTGGGTAATTAAGAAAACTGGGAAAGGCTGCCTGTAATTGGGAATTTTAGGCCCAATACCTAATCAGGAGTAATAAACAAGAGGGTTATATCAGCCGAAACAAAGACAAAGATTTACGAAAACTAAGTGGAAAAAGGAGGGGGGGGGGGGGGCGGAGAAAGCCAAGAATCAAAAAGGAAAGAGATTTGATGGTATGAATTAAGAGGAAAGACGCATAAAAAAGAGAGAGACAAAAACGAATGAATGAGCTTTTAGGGAGTGGGGACGTTCATTTGTAAGAATGTGACGTCTTGGGCGATCCGTAGCCATTCTTTCATTCTTTTGTTTTGTGATGAGTCATGATACCACTCTCCTAATATCTTCAATTAATCCTCCCTTCTCCGCCATTTCATTTTCCTTATTCCTCCTTTTTTTAACTTCCATATTTCAGAAATCCCTTCTTCATCTTGCCGGACTAAGGGCCTGGCTTAGTCATTTTGATTTTTTTCCTAATAAAATTCTTATTGTTTGTTTTGAATTCTAGTTACAAAGACAGTTTTAAAAAAAAATTAAAAAAAAAACAGTATTAAAGGCACAAACTGACTTCGAATTAATATATTGTTCACTGTATAAAGTACATAGGGGAAATGCTAATTTATTTTCATCTAATGATACTTACGGCAACAAAATCTCAACATTTTGATTGATTACATGAACTTGCGCGTTCAAACTTGGGACCAGAACAAGGATTTGCTACTTCTGGTCCCAGTCTTAGGTTGGGACTGGGACCGAGAAATCAATCTGGGTCCGAGTCTCAAAAAAATCCCGGTACCCCAGGACTATGATCAAAACCAAGAAATCACAATCTCAGTTTTTTTTTCTTTTTTCTTTGTAAACAATTTTATTAAATAAAATTTTCACATATTATTAAAAATAATTATTTAACAATTAATAAGACTATAATAATTACATAAATTAATCTAGATTTTAAAAATTATGTTTATTATGATTATTTTCATCTGCATTATTATTTGTATATACTAGTTTAGTATCACAATATATATGGTTTAATTCCAACTAAAGATACTATACACATATTTTGAAAAATAACTTAATTAATAAGGGTAAGAATATAAAAAATAAAAAGATAATTTTAATTTATAAGGTAAAAAAATTAAAAAAATGGGACTAGGATCATCCCAAGATCCTAAAGGGTGATCCTGGTCTGACCGGGACCTTCCCAAAATTAAAATCTCAAAATCGGGCCAGAAATATAGGAATTGAGATTTTTTGAATGGCCCTGACATGAACTAAGGCATTTGGGTGTCATTTCTTGCTTCTTCTTGAACAATACTCGTAACAGCTAACTCTTTTGTTAGCCATCTTCCTCTCATCATCCACAACATTCATTCAGGGTGGTGGTTGATTAGTGGCGGACCTATGTATTGCCGAGTGGTGGCACTTGCTCCCCTGAATTTGCTAAATTTACTTGTTATTTATGTAAAATTTGTGTTTTAAAGTTTAAACTCTGTTAATTATTACATCTGGTCCTAAATATAAGATCTATTTAACTTTTTTAGAGAATTCTAAAAAAATTAATTATATTACTTTAGAGTATTTAAATTTATTGTTTTTTCTTTAAATTATTTTGTTTAACTTATAAGTTGATATATAATATAATGTTACACTATATATGATATGATTAAGTAGTTTCTTTACCTTCCCAAATCTCTAAAAATAATTCAATTGAATTTGATTTAGGATTGAAGGGAGTAGTATCATATTTTGTAGTGCTCTCATACTCGGACAGGGTGGTCTGGCTCAAGAACTGGCAAATCGGTCTAGGTCCGGGGTTGAACCAATCTAGTATTTTTTTTATTTAAAAAATTTAACTTTTTCTTTATAATTTCATAATAATAACCGTAAATTTTTCCCCTTCTCACCAGTTTGGCTCCGAGTTAGCTCCAATTTGATTGGTCTGACTACCAACCTTTGACCCAGTACCCCGACCGGTTTAGCCACCGGTCTAGGTTTTAGAACCTTGATATTTTGACCTCACTATCACCTGGTCCTTATCATAAGTTCATTTTGATAAAAAAAGAATTGATCCTTAACATAAGTCCAGTTTGAGAGTATTAAATGGCATTATTCTAATTTTGCCCTTAATTTAAGGAAGAGAGAGAAGGAAAATTTGAAAAAACAACATTCATAAATTAGGGTAAATTTGTAAATTTGTTGGCTTAACTAATTCTTCTTAGTATGTGAGAATTAGTTAAAAATGACTTATAATAAGGATTAGAGTGGTAAGTTTAAACTTTGGCATACTTAATTGGGTCCCCTTTTTTAAAGAAAATAACAACTCATTTGGTTCTATATATAAGGCACTTCCAACATTTTTTACATAGACTAAGAAAAACCTTAAATCTCATTACATGTGCCATGAAATTCAATAATTTTTTAACTTTATCTATATTTAATATATATAATACCAAATGAAAGTAAAGTTAACACATTAATAAATATAGGGTAAAATTGTACATTCCACAAATCTTCTCTCTCTGCTTTATATATAGGATCAGATGAGTAGTTTGCTCCTACTGGTTCATGATCCGAGGTCCGGCGACTGTAGCTAATAAAAAATTAGACTTGATAGCATTTTTAAGATTTATCTAGTAGTGACAAAATAGTACTTCATCTGATCTAAATATAAAGCTTTTTTCTGAGTCTACTGAAAAAAACTTTATATTTAGGACGAAAGGGAGTATTTCAATTCCTATAGTGAAACTGTGTCGCTATAATACTAGTGAAGATTATTAAAGTACTCCTTTCTTTGTCATATCTGCCTTTCGGATTGCCATTGACGCTGATGCACTATTATTAAATAATTTTTAATATTTTCATTATTGGGATGATTTGGAATGAAGTCACTTGTTTGAAATTTGGGGAGATAAAGCTTTGGTATTGATTAGTCTTCCTATAAGTTTTTTCGTTGCATGGAATGGTTTGCAAGTCATACTCTTATTTTTGCAATTTAATTCTTCAATTTGACAATTCTCCGTCTGTTATTCTTCATGAATGAGGAGAGACAAATTTCGTGTGTTTTTTCCCTCTTCACAAGGCAACCCATTACAACGTACTAGTGTTATCTTCCATTGTATATAACTTAATTGCTCATTATTTACAACTACTAATCCTAAGGACCATGCAACTATACTTCACATCGATCATATGTGAAAATTGATTTCGGGATTATTTACACACTGGCTTTAATAATTTTCTAATTGCTTCCTCTATCATTTACAACAAGGCTTGTATTTTTTTTCCTATTTCCTTAGACGGAACATTCGTTTGAAGAAAAAAAATTTCCTGTCAAGGACCAAGGATTACATTTATAGCCAGTTTGATTTAATTATATGGGAGTGATTATAATCTTGATGCATATTACAGTGTTTGACTGGGCTTACATAATGTAAACCAAATTAAAAAAATGTAATCTTGATTACATCATTTAATGTAATGAGGATTACATTGGTAGGAGTCATTAATAGAATGCAGGCATCTTGTGAAAAAGATCATATTGCCATTAAATTTTTTAATTTAACCAAAATCTCATCCATAAATGTTTTTAAATATTAAATAATTACTACCATTAAATATTGAAAATAGTAAGTAATTATATAATATTTTAAGAAAATATTCCCCAATAAAAAATTTTAAAAAATATATTCAACTATTAAAACATTAAAATATCCCATTAAATAATATTATCACCATTAAATATTAAAAAATTACTATGAATTCAACTTGTATCCAGCATAATATTTTCACCATTAAATATTAAAAAATTATTATAAACTTGACGTGTACACTGTATAAATTGAAAAAACTACCATAAACTCAATATGTATATTATACATATACACATATATATGTAGATAAGGGTAGTTTTGTCTATGAACTATATTATTCTTATATATTCTCACATGAGATGTAATCCAACCAAATGTTTTTATGTATACATATAATCTTTCCTTAATAACGAACCAAACAAATTCATAGAATTATAATTACATTACATTACATTATATTGTATTACATTCTATTATATTACCTTCGATTCTGTCAACCAAACGAGCACTATAAAGTGTTTGTTGTTCTTTTGTTTTCTCCTCCTCACTTTTTAATAGTAGTATACTTTTAGGACAAAAAATCGTTCAAAAACAGGAGTGATGGTAATAAGCATGGAGAGTAAAATCGGACTGCTGTCAGATCCGGTTACATGATATAACCGTTGGCCGAGTTGACTCGGTCAAACCCGAGTCAACTTGGTTGACTCCGTTGACCCGACGGAGTCACTTTCTTTTTTTGAAAAAGACTCCAAAACGACGTCATTTTAGAGTTTGACCCAACCTGCAACCTGATAACCAAACCCACTACCCTTTAACCTAACCTAAACCCCCAACTCAAGCTCGGTGATCGTGACTCCATGAGACACCGTCTTCCTCAGTTCCTTCCTTCCTTCCTCCCAACTCCATCTTTGCTACCTCCCACTCTCCCTCCCAAGCTGAAATCACAGAGGCACTCACACACTCCCAGCTCCATCTTCACCCCACTGAAACTCTCACACACTCGCACTCGCACTCACACAGTCACACACTCACTCTCCTAACCGGCGAACTGTAGAACTGTAGAAGAAGAAGGCGCAGGCGCACAGCAACTGACGGCGACCTCTGCAACTCACGGCGAACGACAGAAGTAGAAGAACAGCGACAATCAAATTGCAGGTCACGGTGTAACAGCAAGAACCACTTATTATAGGTATTTCACCTATTGATCTAAGCAACCCTCTATTAGTAATTAATTTTTCATTTTGTTGAACTGATGTTGCTGGTCCTAGTATCATTTACATATTCTTGATTTCTTTAAATTAATTCTGAATAGTTTTGATTGATGTCATGCTCTGTGCCTCTGCCTCTGCCTATGTTCATTGCATTGATATCATATGGGTTTATCTGTGACTTCATGACTCTCATCAATCATTGCATTGATATCATATGGGTGATATCCGAGAGAGGGCATTATGATTCTGTTTTCCATGTTCTGTGTTCAATAAGTAATGGTGGAATTGATTGGGCCTATTCTTTTTTTTTTGTTCTAACCTTTAGCCTATACAAATGATTCAATTATGGGTCCTTGTAAC
>JBAGKO010000014.1:21604982-21630335 GCA_037177275.1 Acacia concinna
AAGAAGAGAAAGACGAAGTGTGAGGAAATGAAGGAAGAAGAAGTGTAGTTTTATAGGAAAAATGATGTACGGGGAGGCATATTATTTGAGTTGATGGAAGCTAGCAAGCGTGCTTTCACAAGGTGCAGCTAGAGGGGTGTGTGCGCGCAGCTACAGGTGGGGGGTTTGCCTGAAGGTGACACGGGTTAAATTGGGGGAGGGGGAGTAGCACGAGGTGCTACAGTAGCACTGCATGTCGTGCTACTGTAGCACGACTTTGCCATGTTGTGCTACAGTACCACGACATGGCAAAAAGGAGGGGTGGGGGAGTGATTTTGCACAAAAGTCAGGGAAGGTTTACACGATTTATACAAATCGTGATACATAAATACAATTTTAAGTGTTATATTTGACTAAATATTTTGTAAAGTATCATATTTTATTAAATAATTATTTTTACTATTATATTTTATTAAAAAAACCCTCTTCTTCCCTCACGAATAGGTTGTGCTCTGTACAAGTTTCTTTCTTTCTGTTTTTTTTTTTTTAAAGAAAATGGGAAATAATAAAATCTCTAGATACTCTTTTTGACTCAGTCAAGGTCCATATTTTGTTGTATTGTTTGGCATGTATTTATTGGATCAGGCATACAGTTGGAAGTTGGAGCAATCAAACGTCCGTACCACGCTCTCACTCTCCCATCACATGATCCTAAACTTTAGCCTGTGTTATCCAGTATCGCTGGGGACTGTTTGTTTTTCTTGAAATCGTGATTTTAAAAGCTGTATTCGTAAATTGAGATAAAACTCTTCTTATATACTTATGAATCTTAAAAGTCATTATCAAAAAGTAATCTAAATGGATAGTTAACTTAATTGATTTAGATAGTTTGGATTTAATTTTCTTTTGACATGAATATATTTAAATAAATTTTTGAGGAAATATTAATTAACAGATTATCTTTATTTTAAGTTCTGTACCTATAAAAATATTTTGTGAAAAAAAATAAAAAGTAAAAAAAAAATTGGTTCATTAGATCTCCTCTAGACAGTTCAGATGAGAGGAGGGCCAACAAAGAAACTGACTCCTTGTGGCTAGTGCGCGCAATGCAACCATCTTCGCCAGATTTCAACCGTTAAAGATCATTTAGAAAAGTAGAGGGTTTTGGGGGAAAATTTAAGACAGAAATTAATGTTTCCTTAAAACATTAATAGAATACTACACATTCCAAAGAAAATATCAAGAATATAGTAAGTTAAGGAATAATAGTCAAAGGAAATTCAAAGGGAGCGTTAATGAGAAGAATTAAAACAGTGCGCGAACACGTGGGCTGAACTTGAACGTTGAATGACGCACGCGACATTACAAATTACAACCAGAATATAACTAGCATAAGAATTTTATGTGGCTGTGGTCAACGCCTTTTGACCAGCTCCCATCCTCCCCCACTATCATCGTTCGTCAAAGCTCGCCTACGATATTCCCCTGCATCCACGGGGTCTGAATCTAGTTTTTAATACTAATGATCTAATATTCAAATCTTTTTAAAGAATTGAATCCAAGAAAGATTAATACGAGGTGACCAATGAAAATGAATATCCGATTGTTTAAATAATGCAAAGAGTTGTGATAAGGCAGTGTAATCCATTCAAATTTATTATAAGGCTGGATATTTATTTCAACCTAAAAGGTATGTGAATTTATGGGTTTACTTTATTTAGGTGAAGACGGTACACTACACACTTATACAAGGGGATCATTTAATTGATAATTTGGTATGGTACAAAGAACGGATCATATGCAAGATTTAAGAAGAGACATGACCGGACTCGTTCCAATAATATATATTGTTAGTATAAAAATAAAAATAAAAAGGAGGTAAGGCACCAGCAACATTAATTAAAATAAATTAAATTTACAAATATATAAAGAAGATGATTGGAAAATACTTGGAAAGAGAACAGGGTTGATGATGGCAGACAAGATATGATGATATATTAAAGTATATATAAATAGTTTTCCACACTAAGAAAGCCGGCTGCATCTGCGTGTTACACAATATTAGTATTCTATTGGTTTTGTGGAATTTGGGTTCACACGCACCCTCCTGTTACATTGACTTTAAATATTTAAATCATTTTGTGTGTATAAATTTTTATACACACACGTATGAAGAAGTAATAGCGAGCCATCTTGTTAGGTTTGGGTTCACATCTTGGGGATCTCCTCCTCTTAGCCTCTTCAAAAAATTAAAAACTCGTGAGAACAATACAAAGAAACGGATTCTCATTTCTCTCTCTGTTTCTCTTTCCATCACAATTAATTGCGAGTAGACGTCCATGTGATAAAGGTAAGTTGGGGGGTTTTTGTGGGGTGCACGAAGAAGCCTGAAACATGACCATGGATCGAGCGAGTCAGAGCAGCTCCGACTCGCCCACCCCAGACATCAAAGTGGTCTCCATCGAATGCCTCAGGGGAAGCGCCAAATCGGAGGAATGGTCCGGGGACATGCTTCAGTCCGGCGACATAGTCGAGGAGCTCCGAATCGGATCCTCCCCAAACTCCTTGATCCGATTCAAAGCCCCCTTCAAGAAAGGCAGGAGTGGCGTCAACAAGATCCTCCAGGACTCGTACAAGAAGAAGGACACCTCCATAGTGGTTCGGGTCCGCCGTGGCCCTCACGAGTTCGCCGAATTGCAGGCCTGTATCGTCCCTAATGACAAGAAGCAGTACGTCCTCAGGTCCATCACTGATCCCAATTACGTAGTCGGCTTCTTGGATCGAACCGAATCTGAGTGCTTCCAACTTCAAGGTACTGCGTCCTCTTGCTATGCTATCTATCAAAGTTCCTCAGATAAAATTTTCTCATAGCTAGACTTCTGCATCTCGGACCCGATACGTTCCGTTCAGAACGACCGTATCGGGACGCTGCCGGAGATGGTCGTCTCTAATCATCTATGCACTATTGTCTCCTAGCACATGGTATTCTTACTTGGCGGCTCCCTCTTCGTAATATCCACCTTTTGAAACTAATTTAAAAAATAATAAAATCACGAATGGTAGAGTAAACTAAACTGATCGTACGTTAATCGTACCTTTTAAAAAAGTAATTCAAATTAAAAACGCCGAAGAAGATATTTTCGTAATTTACAGTTTCCATTTCTCTTTTAGCTGCCAGTTTTTCTAGAGAAGTACATTCGGGCCACCAATTTTTTTCTATAAATAAAACTAGATATTTCTTAAAAGTTAATTTTAATAAATATGCATATACTGTTAATGAGCATACACATGAAAAATTATGTAAATATAACGAATAAAATTAGTTTTTGCCTTTAATCATTTTTGACCGGATGTCAAAAGGCATAATCCATATCAGCCCCAAAAGCAAGAAAATCAATGGCCTTCTTTTGACTTTGTAGTTAAAAGCCCTTCTCAATTCATTCTAGATTACCAAGTTGTGTACCCTTTCTGAATTTTCGTACATGTGACTTGATATATTAATTAATCTCTGACAGTAATCAATGAAAAATAGACAAATTTTGAATGGACGATTAGTTATGAGTAGGCTTATTCACAGATTTTACTAAATGTATGCGGATCGTATGAGGATGATGGATGACACCGAATATTTGTAAAGGGAGAAGGGAAATTACAAACTAGAAGTATCATTGAAGATGAAATTCAAATCTGCGGGCTCGGTCAATAACAAAAAAAAAGCTCTTATTTTTTTTTTTTGATCGGCCAGATCTTGTTGAACTTCCATGGATGACTGTGGCATGTATATATTGAGAACATCAAATCTTTTTTTTTTTTTAATGATATTTATTGGAAGCATTAATCTGCCGTGTGAATGTGAAAGCCGATATTTTTGGGGGCCCCGAGCGTGTGATCCCTGTTCTTTGTAGGAAGTTGACGTCAGTCATAACGACACGTGTCGCCCGAGTTGTAGTTTTGTGTTATTAAACGGGAAACCTCTTTCTTGACTGTTGAGGGAGGAGGAGAAAACCAATCCTTTGCGCACACATATGGGAATGAACCTTAAAGAAGGGAAAAATCAATCCTTTGTGCACACGTATATGGGCCTAAGGTTTAGAGAAGGGAAAACGGCTTTGTCAACCAATATTGCAACAAGGTTCTGTTTGGGTTTAGTAATAGGCACTGCATATTATTCCCTCCTATCTTAATTATAAGTATCCGTTGACTTTTTTAGAGAATTCTAAAAAAGTTAATTACATTACTTTAAGATATTAAAATTTGTCTTTTTTTCTTCTTTAAATTATGTTGTTTGACTTATGAACTCATATATAATATAATAGAACACAATATATGATATATGATTTGATTAAATAATGTAATTAACTTTCTTAAAATTTTTTTTATAATTATCTAAAAAAGTTGATAAATCCTTATAATTAGAACTGGAGAGAGAGTATGTACTAGAGTAAGCAGTTTGTATTCCAGTAACCTATATAAACTTCAACAGCTCTAGTCTAGATACAACAATAGGTGGGTTTAACTACTTCCAATGCTTGTCATCATATGTAACTTACATTAACTCAAGGAGCACCAAACCCGAATATCATATAGAGGCTTTTTTTTTTTTTGTTGGACAGTGATTTGGCCAGTAATTGGCATTTTCTTCTTATATATGTTTATATCTTCTTATATATGTTTACGAATGAATTGTTTATGCGCAGGTTCAAGGAGCGCAAGGATGGTGAATGAACTAAATAGGGCTCGACCTCAAGATGGATATGTGTCGTATCCATGGGAAAGGAAGATGCAGGAGTTGTCACCAGTTCCCAATTCTAGCAACTTCCTTTCCGTACTATTCCTCCCAAAAGCATCGGATCGTACAGCTTCTCGTTATAATGATGTAGAAGACACATTGGCTAGGGCAAATGCATGGCTTCAAGCTGCTCAGTCTTCAGGGGTTCCTATCGTCTTTATCAACATCCAAACCGAGTCCCTGCTCACCAAGGTCATTCCCTCCATTCTCATATATGAACATACCTCTTTATGCATGCCTTTTTCACTCATTTTAGGACACGATCATATCAAATTTAAATCTTCATTTTTGGGAGACAGATCTCTGGAGAGACGGCGTCCTCAACTGTGAGTGCGGGGTCATTATCCGACTTGGCAAACCTCGCAAATGCAAGCCTTTACGGCTTTGAGGATTACCATGGGGTGGACATAGGTGTTGTTCGATCAGTTCGACTGTGGTACGCTCCCATTGGAGAAGAGTTTTCAATTGAGATCAAACTAAAAGAGGACGACACAAAGCTTGGCTTTGCCATTAGTCGCACAGAAGAGGTGTTACTCCTGACTTTTGAAGCATTAATGCCACTGACATTGGATTAGTAGTATTTTCTAACAAGTATATCTGTGTCATCAACAGGGATTCATTTTCATATCATCTGTTATTAATGGTCAAGAAAATCTACCTTCGACACGGTCAGGGCTCAGCAATTTGTACAAGGAAGCATCAGATACTTCAAGGCTATTGGTAGTTTCAAGAGTTTCGAATCAGAAAGTGCTTCCTTGGTTGGTTTCATCTACAGGAGCCATTCGGTGCTTCGACACGGTTTCGCTCAGCCAAAAGTTGTCCTTGCACAGACACGCCAGAGCTCCCATCCTGTTACATGTCTTCTTGTGGGACCCAGCATTGGCTTCTACAAGTGGAGGGAGCACCAGATTTAGAGATCCGTCCCCCTTCCCAGATGAAGCACAATTCCCGATCAATGATTCCGATGATATTAGAACCCCACAACCATCAGCTGCGGGTGAAGTTAGCAGCAGTGGTGGATCAGAGTCCAGGCTCCAGAGAGACACAGCTGGCGATCTCTCATTCAGATTCCATGACTTCTCACTCTCCAGCAATTGGGTATGAAGTGTGTCATATGACATCCGATACCTCTTCTCATCTTATTCTGAAAACTTTGAGAATGTTTGACATTCTTGACACGTCACCTCCGGAAGAAAACATAGCAGTGTAGTGTTACTATGATTGCTTGTACCTAGCATAAAATTTGATGCCTTTTCCAGTCTTATTTTCTTCTTGTCCATTATCAATACCATTATTAATAAACAGATATTAACTTTGAGACATTCTTAATACAACAAAACAGGGAAACAAGAAAGTATATAAAAAATCATATTGTTCAGCAACTCTATGTAAAACACAGAGGAGCCACTCAAGATTGTCAAATTAGAAGATAAAGACAAGTGATGTAAATCTAAAAGATGTTTCCTCTTGTTCAAGAAATTCATGTTTGTAAACAACCATCGGATAAAGAAGCGTCAACAATGGGAGCATTTAGTATTAAATCCTACCAAAAGACAACCAAAGAAAAGACGAGATGATCTTATCAATAGGTGATTGAATTTCAATTACAAAGGATGGAACCTAGTCTAAGGCTTTGTAGGCAACCAAATATTAAGATGTGTGGCTAAAGCAGGACGATAATTAGTACATGGTATGGTCGCAACAATCCCAGAAAGATTAAGCCCTCTCGCCCCTAATTCTGCGAGCAAGTTGAATATCCTTAGGCATGATGGTAACTCTCTTGGCATGAATAGCACAGAGATTGGTATCTTCAAATAGACCAACCAAGTAGGCCTCAGCAGCCTCCTGCAATGCAGCCACAGCACTGCTCTAGAATCGAAGATCATTCTTAAAATCCTGATCAATCTCCCTCACCAGCCTCTGGAATGGAAGCTTTCAGATCAGAAGCTCCGTGCTCTTCGGATACTTTCTGATCTCTCACAGAGCCACCGTTCCAGGTCTGAACCTATGGGGCTTCTTCACACCTCCGGTCGCAGGAGCAGATTTCCTGGCAGCTTTAGTAGCCAGCTGCTTCCTAGGAGCCTTCCCTCCGGTTGACTTGCGAGCAGTTTGCTTGGTTCGTGCCATTTCAATGAAGAGGTGGATGCTTTGATTATACAGAGAAGGGAAAAATGAGGCGTTCTTGAGTTGCAGGAGAAATACGACTGTGGCATTTGCTGATGGCAAGGGTGAGTAATTTATAAGTATGGCTAGAATTTTTAATAAGAGTGCATATGGAGTGTCGATGATTTTCTCAAGGAACGGTGGAGATTGTGTAAAGCGAGGGAAATGGGATGGTAATCCGTGGAGTGACATGAGGGGCCAACAGAATTTCATCCCCAAGGGCGGCAACTCAAAATTAGACTCTTTTGGATTGACTTTTATAAATAATTTTTAAAAGTAAACCATGATTTTTAAAATAGAATTTTTAGAATAGTTTTTATAAAAATTTAGGTTTGGTAAAAGTGGGAGTATTTGGGTGAGAATAGCTTTTACGAATTTTGAGGTAAGTATGTGAGAGGAGTTTTATCTGGATTTGTGCAAACCATAGTTTTATAATTGAAAAACAAAAAAAAAGTTGCAATTTAGAAACCATGGTTTTAAACTATAAATTTTGTCAAACCATGATTTTAAAATATACTGAGGTATTTAACAATTTTAGATAAAACCTTAATTTGTGACCAAACTAAAGCTTCAAACCTTAAACCCAAATAATCCCTTACATGACTTCCATTTCCCGTCGGGCTCTCCTAATTATTTGGGTTTGGCGGCATAACTTCCTTCCCTTTTTGGAGCACTGACGCTGCAAAGGCTAAACTATCATGGACAAATTTTATTTGAGGGTATGCAAGGAAATTAATTTCAATTAAATCTTAAAAGATTTTAAAATTTCAGTCAAAGTTCAGAAATTAAAATGAAAATGAATTTTTTTAAGTAGAAAGACAATAATACCTCTTATCTCATGAACAAGTGAAATCCTCCTATGAACAAGTGTACATTTTTTTTACAGTTGGAAATTAATGTGTTGTTTATAGGGGAATTATACTTATTTACGAAGAGTTATACACTTGTTCATGAAATAGCGGGTATTATTGTCTTTTTACTTTAAAAACTTATTTTTATTTTGGTCATTAGACTTTGACTAAAGTTAATTTCCATCCATAGTCTTCAATAAAATTCTGCCAACTATTATTTTACCTTTTGCTGAAATTTAAGTAGTTACTTCCTCTAATACTATATAAGTATATATTACTACTATATCATATAAATGACTGGGAAAAAAAAAGATATAAATATATGTGGAGGGAAAATTTTATATAAAGACAGTTGAAATACACAAATTTAAGAAAATTAATAATTAGGTTATATGACACAATTATAAATTTAGAAATTCGGCCAAATTATCTTTTTATCCTTTAATTCATAAAACATAAAATTAGAGATAAAATTAGGAAATCAACGTTCAAGAGCAATAGTAGAGTCGTAAAACAAGAAATTACAGAGCAGAAAATCATTACAAGGTAATGAAGGATGGTTTCAACTCAAGACTGGCAATATTTAATTTACTCAAGATTAGGAAGACGACTATTAGCAGCGAAGACCCTGGAGCCCCATTCAAGCAAATCTTTTCTGGTATCATGTGAACTATTACCTCTATGGACCATAAGCTATCCTTCTTAGCTCTTGTTGTTATTTCAATTCCTTCAATCAACTCCTTCACAGAGAACCTGCGATTCAAGTACAGGCGCGCGCACACACACACACATATAAAAGGACATAGTTTACAAATTTTACCCTACTTGACTAAATACAAAGTTATATCATTTTCACGCCTTTTGCTTCCATCCCCAATGCAAGACATACTTGTGAAGGTGTTCATGTGGCAGGACTAAGCATCGCGAGCACATTCGTGCTGTTAAAGCCAATAACGAACACGTCACATTGCAATTTACAGAACTCGACTATTATCAGTATTATGTATTTTATACTCAAATTCCTATGTATATACCATTATTGGAAATGCCATCTACTCATCTATACATTAAAGTTGGGGCCTGGCAAAAATATACCTTCTAAATTATTTTCTCTTTTCTTTACACTCAGATCAGGGGCATAATTAAAAAATAAACTAAATTTACATATATTAAATTGGGTCACTGACGCAATTTAAGATTTGATAAATTTATTAACCTAATATAAAATTTGGATAATTCAGACGTCTTTATATATAATTTTCTCTAAGAAATAAGTTAAGAAAACATACATGTAGAACATATATTTTATTTTTCAAAAATACTTTTGTTCATGGAAAAAGAGATAGCAAATGAGAGCAAAGGAGAAAAATATGGGTTAAAATACAATTTGACTCTAAAAGTATTCATTAAGAAATGTTGGGTATGAGTCAGTTTTGCCTTCAAAGTATTAAAAAAACCAGATTTGTTTAACCATTAAAAAGCTATCTTGGCAACTAAAAAATTGATGCTGACTATTAAAATTAAAATGTGTTTGAGAGATATGATTAATGCAATAATATACTCTTCCGGTCGTAATTACATGACAACATTTAGAAATTGATATTGATCGTAAATATAAATCATAATTTATATATTTGTCTATTAGCAATAATCAAGGAGGAGAGATAATTATGGAATTAAGAAATATTGTTAAAATGTTTAGAAAATATATATATATATTATATGAACTAACTTAACTAATCTAACCAAATTAGATAAAATGTTTTATATTAAGTATAGAAGGAATAACCAATAAAGGTTGGTTCAGTTGATAAGGAATTGGCTCATAGCCCACAAGGTCGTGAGTTCAAATCCTCCTACCGATGTGAGGACCTTGTTGGTAGGTAATATGTAAGTACCTCTATAAGTGCTCTTTGAACTTAGAGATATGTCCTAGCCCTGGTGAGCCTTTGGAACCCAACTCTCATAAACTTTTTTCTATAAAAAAAAGTATAAAAGGAATAACTTACTGTGTCTGTACAATTACCAAACAGTATATGCTATTTCTTTTTTACACAATATAGCATATCACCCGTTTGGTTAATGAAAAAATTAGGGAGAATTGCATTGAAGTTCAAGGAAGAGAAATTATATAAAAAATGTCCCATAAAATCAATAAATTCCACTGAAAGCTCTTGGAACTTTTGTGTCTTTAATTCCAATTGTGAATTAATCACTCTGCCCTCAAGGGAGTCTATTAACAATTATATGAGCGTCCATTGACAATTGTACAGGCTTTTATAGTTGTTAATGAACACCCATTTATTTGTCAATCGACACTCTTATGGTTGTTAATGGACGCCAATTTACAATTGAAATTAAATACATAAAAGTCCTCAAAGCTTTTAGTGTAATTTATCATTTTGAGAGACCTTTTTAACGTAATTTCTCATTCTTAGAACTTTAACGCAATTCTCCTAAAAAATAAAACTCATCATTAATAGGGGCTCAATATCCATGATAGGTGGGTTCTCACTACTCAGTGGTAATTCCTCTTCCATTAAGTGTTTGAGAAAATGCCATTAATGTGAACCAGGATTCTCCCCTAGCCTTTCTCTCCTTAGCCCCAAAACAGTGCTATTCTGGGGTGAAAATGGCGAGGGTCATCTATTTTTATAAAACACATTCAGCACTATGCATTATTTTTTTTAGTGGTACCGGGCATCATAAAATAATTTTTTATATATATCTTTAAGTATTTTTTTTAGTAACATCCAATATCATATAATATTTTGTTTACATTCTATGACATAAAATAGTTTTTCAGTAGCACCGAGTATTTAGTAAGTTACACTATAAAGTATTTTTTCATTGATACACAATATGTATAAATAACTTAATTTAAAAACACAATGTTACTGAAAAAAATACTTTTGATTGCAGCTTACAAGATATTGGATACTACTGAAAAAGTATTTTATGTCACAGAGTGCAAAAAAAAAAATTTTATGACACTAAGTGCTTTTAAAAAAAAATACTTGAGGACATATAAAAATTATTTTATAATATTGGACACCACTGAAAATATATTTCATGATACTAAATGTGTTTTTTTTTTAATATAAAAAAGGAAGATGACCCTCGCCATTTTCACCCCAAAAGTGTACCGTTTTGGGGCTAGGGAGGGGAAGGCCTGGAGGGAATCGGTGGGCTATTGAAATTGTTGCCATTTGTATGGAGCAGTAACGGAGAAGGTAAAAAAAGCAGGGAAAATTTTTTTTGGTGTTGTTGTTGTGGCACAAGAAAAGATCCCTCGACAACACGGTTTCATGCTTCATTTTAAAATTCATACTGTACTATTCACACAGACCCAAAAACTGAAAGCTGTCTTATTTGTCACCTGCCATCCATCCATAGAATGAGAAGCTTTCAAGTTTACAGCAAAGAATCTGACGTTGATTGATACGTTTCGTTTTCCTTGTTCTGCTTTCATCATATCGGGGCAAGAAAACTGAGGGGTGATTTTACAAAATGGCAAGTTTTTTTTTGGTCAAATCATACGCACCTTCAAATTAAAGTCAAATTATCAAATAAACAGGAACGAAAAGATTATAAATGGGGAAGAAATACAGTTAAATGCTGTAGATGGCTTCTGTACAAATACACACATATAGGAACTTCACTATTAACTCGTTGACAGCCAACCATTCATCTTGATTTGCAATGACAAAATAAGAGGAGCAAGCAGGCCCTTTAGGCTTTAATGCTGTGGCATTGGAATCTTGAACAGTCAATTTGGTGTTTTTTTGTTTGGGCTGAAAGGAATAGACAAGTGTTGGGGTTGCCTCGTCATCTCAACATCAATTCAATTGGGCCTCATGTCACGGACACAAATGGATGGCCCCCATTTCCCTGCCTTATCCACTTCGACTTCCAGTGACCACTCAATTGCCCACCACATTAGTGCCCGCCTTAAATTTCTACAAAAGTTCCAACTTGTAACCTCACGGCTTAAAAAAGCCTTTAACAAAAGTGTTTGGTACCCCTGCCATTGTGCAGGTAGTATATAATAGAAGATTTAATATTGACAATAAATGTAAGATTTATTTTTTATATCCATTATTATATACAAACTTTAAAATAACTTATTTAATTTTTTTAATATCTAAAAAAAATCAATTAAATTTTAGGAAAAATTCCATTTAAATATCACTTGAATTTTCAAAATCCCAAAACGTCTATTAGAATATAAAAAACCTAAGGGAAAAATCTGGGTTTTCAAATTTTAGATGTGAACAGTAAAAATAAGAGTAATGAGATTACCCATAAGAGTAATGGAATTCACTACAAATTTCTGATATCAGTTTTTCTCTTTCCTTTTGTCACTATTCATATAACACTAATATTGACATTGACATTGATACTGACGCATAGTGACAGAGGAGAGAAGGGATTTTCGTTATAAGAGTAATGAGATTACCCATAAGAGTAATGGAATTCGCCAGTTTTCGAAGCATTTTTCACTTCAGCAAATTTGGAAAACAAAGGAAAGAGGGGATTTTTCGCTATAAGAGTAATAAGATTACCCATAAGAGTAATGGAATTCGCTAGTTTTCGTAACACTTTTCCTTTCGGGAAAATAAAAAGACTCAATTTGGTCTATAATATCTTGGTGTCTTTTAGAAATGCTAACAGACCTTTTTGAGTTTTGAAAATTCAAATAGTATTTAAGTATCATTTTTCTTAAATTTTATATGTATGATAGGAGGCACTACGGTTTATGTCAAGTTTATATCAAATAATTAATTTTGGCGGCTCATTTTAGATGTCGTTAACTTTATTTTGGTTGGTTGCTTGAAAGGCCCGGAAGGTTCATGGAAACTGCAAGTAGAAAACAAGAGTCATTCCCCACTGCTCTGTTGCACACTTTCATTGACTAATGTATGGCACGAAGAAACCTCAGTAAAAACAAAAAGAAAAAAAAATCAGCAAAAGGTGGAGGTAAGTAAAACCAGAGAATCAAAACAGAACCAAGGACTTGTAGCTTAGTGGTAATAGTATCTTTTAAGTAAGAGGAGATCACAGGTTTAATCTCATTGTTATAATTTCATGCTGAGCTCTATTTAAAAAGAAAAGAGAATCAAAACAGCACGTAATCATTTAAAATTAAAATAGAGGCAAATGTGGAGTGAGCTAAATTAAACACAGTATAATATAAACGGAGGAATCTGGTCTAATGAGAACACACAATCAAAACAGGACAAAACCCAAAACATGATACAAGGAGGAGGAGTCCCCGCAAGTATAACGTAAATATAAACCCCGTAAAGTTTGCAGTATGTTTGCGGAGATCCCATAAAAGGCATCCTGCTGCAGAAAAGAAAGAGAATCTGCTTTTGCTGAGGAATTGATCGTACTTTTGGCTTCCTTGGCTTCTTTACTGTTTCCTGTTTTATTCTTATTCCTCTGCATACCCAAAAAGAGACACCATAGCCTAATCTCTTGGTCTGACAGGGAAAACGAAAGAGCCACACGAATCGGGGCGCGGTTCTATGTTGGATTTCAAATTGGGTTTGTGCAAAGCAGCAAATAAGATTTCTAAGGAAGCTGTTACTGTGAGATTTGTAATGTGGCATTTGTTTAATGGCTGAAACTGACAGCATGACATGGAAGGTCCCTTATCTGTGTCTCTCTCGGTGTCTTTGGTGTAGCAGATTTTCCTTATAATACAAGGCATGAAAAAAGCTATGATTGTGATAAAGCTGTCTCTTTAATTTTAATTATTAAGAGAAGCCGAGGGAGTTAGTAGTGTCTCAGCTTTGAATACTACAAGGTGGATGACAGACTTGCCCTCCTTTATCTTATCACAAAGCATCCTTTTTTTTTTTTTTAAAAAAAGGAAAAACTTAGCAGTATTTGTCTAACGACGTCAATTATTAAACAACAAAAAGCTATCTTCCCCGCCTAAACCTTCCACCCATAATTTCTTCCATTGGATGGCCACTAACGCACACAAAACACAGAGAATCCAATACAAACCTTAATGACATTGAAATGTTTTCCATGGAATGGATTATTGTTGAATGTCCCCTTCGTTACCAAAAGAAGTCAATACTGTTTTGTTTTAGGTACGAACAGAAAATCCTCGGTTGGTTAGAACAAGACTAAAACCATGCAAAAATCCCAACCACTTCATCCACCAAATGCGTCTATGCTGCGTCATATTGCTAAATCACCTACCTCCATACTTTGAGACCTTTTTTATGAAGAAATATTTTTTTACCATCTCACCGGTGACATGTTCGAGTTAGCAGTATGCTAAATCACACTCTAATTCCGGCACAGTGTGCTCATTAATGTTGTTAATTGAGCAAGAAAAGAGGCTTTTTCCATGTGGTGGTTGACAAATCTCACTAACTTTTGAACGTGTTTGGCCCTCAAAAAACACCTTTTCAAACAAATCCCTTGTCCTACTTGGCATTCCATCACCCATTCCTAATCAAGAGAAAGAAAGAGTGCAGAGCTGCAACCAAAAAACATTTGGCATCTTCTGGAATAACTTCATATGCTAAACTAATTATAAGTAGAAATTACGTTTTCTGCTACTGACAGTAAGTTGGTTGGAAATGCCCCTTTGGTCCCCCACTCCCCACTGTGTCGCTGTCTTGCAAGATTAATGGCCTGGAGAGTGTTGAGAAGGCTTTCAATATTTTTTTGTTGCTCTGTGGGGCGAAAAAACTGCAGCTTGGCACGCCTTTCCCCCTAATTGGAGGCTTTCAGAAGAAAACAATGAAGTGAAGACGCTGAATTCGCGGTACATTATGAGGCTGTAGGAGCCAAAAGCCTTAAAATTGTCCAAATAGGAGGTCGACCATATGAATTTGAAATATTGAGATGTGTCCTTTCAAAGGAAGATAAGCTCCTGTAATCTGATGGGGCAGATTTTAAATTCAGATGCCAACAAAATGAGAAACAGAGGAAGTGATCGAAATGCAGGGATGGGACTTGAGCATTAAGAGATTCATTGAGTTTTATGAGCTGTAACGTAACAGGGACCATGTTTCCCTTCCTCAACCAGAGAGTTTCAAAGGCACGTCTACCATGTTGCCTCGGTGAATGTGGCACTTGTTTAAATACAATGTACTCTCATGTTACTTAGTATAAGGCTTAATGAACTAATTTGAGAAAATTAAATTTGTTACTTAAGTTAGTTCATACAATAAGCTTTTAATCTAAAACACACAAACCACCTTCCTTAATTCCCCCCTCCTTCTACTATTTGATTATTATGAGAGAAATATTAATAAGGTTAATTTAAGAAAAAGGGATCACCACGTAAAAAATATATCTCACATTTACTATTAATGTCCACTTCAAAATTAGATTTTACATCAAGAGGAAGGAATATTCCTGTCCATGCCATGGTGAGTGCTTTAATTAAATTTTAAGAATGAGGAAGATGATTATTATTGAATCGCTCATGACGTGAGCTGTTTGAAGAATGACGTAAGGATTTCTTGGTTGAAGGTGGGGTTTGTTGGAGCATAATAGGGAAGGGTAAAGCAAAACACGACCGTAGATAGATTTGGTGGTGGAACCAAGTGGCCATGGTACTAAAAGCGATCATGTGCACAGTGGTACCACCACCTAGAGTTGCTTTCTGGTAAATGTAAATTTTCAAATTTGTGGGCTTATTCCTAATCTGTCCTCACACTCAACACAGCTCACGCTCCCATGTATACACCAGAATTTACACACACTCTCTCTCTCCCCCTGTCTTTGTCTTTCTCTTCTTCGCATACCCTCCCCATTCCATTCAGTTTCTCATGAGAACAAAGACAAAACTCTCTGCATTTTAGACGCCCCATTCAGTCTCTCGTTCCATTCTCTGGTTGTCCCACATTCTGCCATAGATATCATCATCTCTGCAACTCACATATCCACCAAATCCACCCCTTCTTCATCTCCTCATCTGCCTTTCATGGCTGCAGCTGCTCCTTCTTCCCAGATTTTTCACGACAGAGACAATGGCACCTCTGAAATAAGCAGGCACGAAATTCAGAGCGCCATATCCAAAGCCGTGGAGCTAAGAGCTCTTCACGCTGCTTTAATACAAGGAAGCAGCCCTGCCAATCCTAGACTCCCATCTCCTCCCGCCCCTCCTTCACGCTCTGCTTCTCAGTTTTCTGCTCAGGATTACCCTGTTTTCACTCCTGTAAGCACCCATTTTCCTTCATTCCTCAATTTTAATTCTCAGGTCTTGTCAACACTATTGTTTGTTTGGCATTTCTCACCGTTCTTGTGTTTGTTTCCACTCTTAAGACTTGTTTCATGCCTTATTATTAATATCCTTTTCTAAGAAGTGCTTTTAACACTTGTTCTTGAACTTGAAACTTGAATAAGCTATATGCACACAAAGCATCGTTGTCTTTCTTTTATCCTCAATCATTGCTCTATTTCTTTCTCCTGGCGTTAACCTCCTTGAAGTGTGAAGTAACAATTGACTTTTTACTTCTTTTTGATAATTCTTGCTTTAATTTGATATGTTACGTCACCGGACTTAAAAGATGAACAAAGTCAGTCTTGCAATTGAGATGCTTATTATCTTACGAAGTTTTCTATCTTTCCTTCCAAGATTCTATTTTTCTTTTGAATGAGGGTTAGTTTCTAAAGTTGAGAATCATTGGCAGAGCTATGAAGATGACCAACTGCCAGGGTATCAACAAAACCTGGTGAAAAGCCGAATAGTATCAGAGAGCTGGGATGAGAGTGTGTTAGGAGGAGGAAACTTCACAGACTCTATTCTACCAGATTACAGGCAGAAATCTGCTTCAGGAAAGGGACAAACTTCTGGATTTCTGAATTGGGAAGTGGAATCTCATTTATGTCCCGCCGATGATGCTAAATCTGTAACTGGCTCTAGTGCAAACAACATCAATGTTCGACAAACATCACCCGCCAATGACTACTTCAGGTCCAGAAGAAGAAACAGTTTGGAGGACATCAGGTCTGAGTCTTCCTGCAATAAATGTAAGCCAGCGACGGTAACTAGTGAATATGACACTACAAGGAATAGGAAGAGCTCCAATATCGTCGTTCCCCTCACGGATTCTCACACATCTGTTCAATCACAGCCCAAAGGTAAGGGGGTGATGTCATGGCTGTTTCCTCGGATAAAGAAGAAGCATAAGTATGAGAATTCCCCAAACAGAACAGAGTCTGAGGGAGTTTCTCAGGTTCTTAGAGATTTGGGAATAATGTCCATCGAGACACTGAAGAAGGAGCTCACTGAAGCAAATGAGAACAGAGATGCGGCACTGATGGAAGTGTCAGAGATGAAATCTTCATTGGGGGAGCTCAGACAAAAGCTTGAGTACCTGGAGAGCTACTGCGAAGAGCTGAAGAAAGCTCTGAGACAGGCAACGCAGGCAAAGGATTCTCAACTTCACGAAAAGCTTAGCAATCTTCCCAAAAGAGGAAAATCATTTGAAGCAAACGGAGAAGATTTGGTGGAGGGCTTCTTGCATATCGTGTCAGAATCAAGATTATCAGTGAGGCAATTTTGCAAGGCACTAGTAAGCCAGATCGATGAAAATGATCAGTTCTTGATAAACAACTTAAATGTGCTTCTGCAACCATATAAGCTGTCTCTGAATCCCAAGTATTCAAAGGCGGTATTATACCATTTCGAAGCTATCATAAATCAGTGTCTTTTCCAAGACTTCGAGAATTGCGTGTTTCAAAAGAACGGGGCTCCAAGATTGCTGGACCCGCAACAGGATCGCCAAGCGCAATTCTCATCTTTTGCGGCACTGAGGAACTTGAGCTGGAATGAGGTGCTGAGAAAGGGGACCAGATATTACAGTGAAGACTTTGGCAAGTTCTGCGACCAGAAAATGAGCAGCATTATAACCACTTTGAATTGGACGAGAGCTTGGCCGGAGCAGCTACTTCAAGCTTTCTTTGTGGCAGCCAAGTGCGTATGGTTGCTCCATTTGCTGGCGTTTTCCTTCGACCCGCCTTTGGGAATATTAAGGGTACAGGAGAGTACAAACTTCGATCCTCATTACATGGAAGATATGGTGATGGATAATAATAGACACAGGTCACAGTGTCCGTGTCCGAGCAGGGTTAAGCTGATGGTGATGCCAGGGTTTTATGTTCAGGATAGGGTTCTAAAGAGTAAAGTTCTTTGCAGGTATAAATCTGCAGCCTAGCTAATGTCGCACTTCATTTTCTGTGTCTTTACTTTTTTTATAGCATTATATTCTTGGCTAGTGTTTCTCCTCTCCGCATAAGGTCTGTATGTAATTAACTAGCTAGTAACGGCATAAATGGTATGAGCTCATACTTGTGTAGTTTGGTCAACTCAATTGTCCACTTGGATTAGTGATGCGATGCTTATCTATCATTGAGCAGGTCAACGTTCATATCATCATCATCACATATACGTAGCCATGTTTCTTTGAACCGTCCCATGCATACATGATTGCATAGGCTTCCACGTGTTTGTCACTTATTGGAGGCACACATATTCTCATATCCTTAATATAAAAGATAATTAATTGAAGTATATTTAAAAAAAAGTTAGTTAATTGAACAAGCATTAGATTGTACATCGACTCATTATTTAAGTAAATCAGTTTAAAAAATGTTATAAACAATGAGGTAACATAAAATGAAATCTTATAGCTTAAACTAAATCTAACTTCCCGCTAGCTTTTATATTAGAAAGGAAAGGGATTAATAAAACATTAACAAATTATCCCAATCTAATTGAAATCTTATGGAGGCACGAGCACAAAGAAACACGCTCCATTTTGCATGTGATTGCAACAGTTAACTAAGTATGTTGGGGTGATTATGCTTCGCATAAGACTTGCCATGAAAGCAGTCCTAATTGATCTAATTTCATTTGTAATTACTACCTTTGGCAATACATTTCGTGAAGTCTTTCCCCTTTAAAGTATATCTACTGACGAGGTGGCGTAGATAATTTTCTTAGACTGGATTATCAATTTATAATCAGAAATGTGCCTTCGCTAGTTTTGCACACACATCTCCCACAAGGGTTTCTGTCTGATCCAAAGAAAAGCTATATATATATAAACTTGCCTTCAAACAGTGAATGTGATGATCTGTCCATTTCACAACTTTTCTTACTGCTTACTGTCATTGTGATACAAAATGATCAATGGGCATAGATACGAGATATTAGCAGTGCAATTGAAGCATGTGCTTCCTCCTCCATTTCATATTTTTCCTTGTCTCCCGAAAAATAAAAAATAAAAATGGTAGACTTGACGTGAGCGATAAAACACCAGGTCATCAGGATGTGGCTGAACCTTGGGCCTTACTCCACAAAAAACTAACGGAGAAACTTGTAGTAAGAGAGCGGACATAGTGCCACCATTTTTGCGGGATGTATAGCAATTCACCCTCCTCTAATATACAGTCTACGAATTCCAAGCCTTGCACCCCAGGAAACATCGTTTCATCTATGTTATCTAGATCAATCTTCAAACAAGAGAGTCCTCCAGTCAAAATGGATGCAAAGATTTCAAAGAAATAGATTAAAAGTTGACCAACATCTATCTCATCTCAAGAACATGAGTATCTACAAAGCCAAGGGTATACCGTATAAGTATGTCAAAGAGAACCTGCGTTGATAGGAAACTTGGGAAGCATACCACATTCAACCACCCTGCCCGATTCACCAATTTTTATTACCTTCCCAAATCTAAAACTTCATATATGTTTCTCGAAGATTGCTAGTATAATAGGCTTTATCACATGCTATTTCATACCCAATACGTAGTATAACACAACAAAACTCCAAACTCTTTTTTGATTTTTTTATTATATGAGGTTGTGATCGAACCCGAATTGGGTGCTACATAAGGCACTAATCATACCACACGATTTAGAGGCCGTTGATACAAAACCCCAAACTTTATTCTTAAGAGTTCTCGTCTTATTCAGCTGTCAACGACAAAGTTGATTAAGTTCTAGCTCAAGCGGGAAAAAGCATCCTTTTCGCAGTAATCAATTCATTCTCATAAAACAGAATTACTTGTTTTTAAATAAAATTACTGAGTGAGATGGGAATCGACTTGGCTGCAATGATAACAAGAATAACTGTCGAAACAAGCAATCCTAGATATAGATAGTGAGATAAAAACACTTTCAGCAACAAATGAGGAAAGTGATAGGGAAAAGAGAAGAAAATTCTAGAGTTTCACGGCCAATCAGATAGCTATATGGTAATGATGGTGACATGGTATGCAATAAGCACCCTGCACTGGAGGTTGTTAACCAAAGAAAAAAGGGCAAAAAAAAAAAAACTAAATACCTGGCTAGAATTCATAAGCATTGTTTCAGTGCAGGGGTAGAGTTCCTTAGACACAGATGGCGGGTAGAGCCTTACATATTTCTTCCCAACAACCTGAAAATATAATACAACTAAAAACTTTCAGCCAAATATGTATACTGTTAAATGTTAATTTAAATAGGTCTCCGGTTGATTAATATGAGGCTCAAAAATCGTTACACATTACATATTTTAAGGATGTGCTATAATTTTTTTTTTTGGGGTAAAAGGATGTGCTATAATAATGTTACCTTTGGTTACAAGGAAATATAGACACCACTATGCTGTCCAAATATATTGGAGTGCCTCATTCAAGACAGACCACAGTCAATCAGAACTTAGAAATTGGTATTTTGCCAAACTAGAAATGCGCTATCCATGTGGTGCGGACTGCGGAATACTTAGCCTATAATTAGGATTATAATCCAGCGGCACTCTAGTTAAGAAGGATTAAAAAGAAGCACATTAATACTCTGCAATAGTATTCCCAAAATGTTGGAGACGTGTTCTCAGTTATAATAAGCTGAGCATATATATGCTACCAAAAAAGACCATAAAAACCAATACGTGTATAATGAAAGGTGAAAGAATATCCAAAGGCACAAAAAGAAAAAAGAAGGGTGACAGAATATCAATCAGCTTTGCGTTATAATTGTTCGCTCCGGAGTACAATAATTGACTCACCTGAGCTAGTATATTATGGTGTGGATCATTGTGCAATGGTGTTACCATCCCGGCAGGACCAAACCAAGGGTTGAGAGATCTTAGCTCCCCTCCACCAGCAAGACAGTAGTCTGGAATACAAATATCTTTCCGAAGCCCATTTATCTGCAATGTCATTAACATTGGTGACTGTAATGAGCAGATTGACTTCCAATATTGTGTACCAAAATTCAAAAATTATAAATAGTAAATACCTGATCAAATAGTGGGTGCTGAGCAAGATATGTAGGACCGACAGAAGAGTAGGCATGGGACTCCATACGCTGAAGAAACTCTGAAAATGTAATTAACTCTCGCTTCCCCTCTGCACATATATAGCCCATCCCAACCTGAAGGCATGCTACATTTTATCAATACAGTCAATAGAAATAAATACAATATAAATAAATTAGGTCTTCTCCTCCTTCCTCTATATATGAGTGGATTTATGTTATAGTCATTGCGTATTATGGTTATATTAAACTACCAATATAATCTTAACCTGCATTACATATCGTTAGTGCAGATTTAATGAGCAAGGTGCATTTCTAGAAAATAATCTTTAAACCAAAGCATATCTTTCAAACAAGAATTTCCTTCAAGCAGCTTACTCGACCATATATTTAGAGAAATTACCTCTACAGGAATTGTGCGATCGCCAGCAACTTTTTTCAAATAATCTATGTCATTCCATTTTGTCTTGGCCGGCCAATGAGCTATGCAATCACTGATTACAACCGGGGAGCCAGACCGGTAATAATCTTCTAAGAACCTTTCCAATGACAGAACAGACCTCTTCTCCACGATTTTATGAGAAAGGGAGTTGAAGGGTAGAAGTTTGTGCACCTACAAGTGTAAAAGCTATAATATAAACATCAGAAGGGTGACAAACATTTGGAAATAAAGTTATCAATCAGATCTAGCTTCATAAGCGCAGCAAAAAAAAAAAAACGGGACTTGCAATTTCAATAACGACAGCATAGCATAAAATTCTGACGGTTGGAAATAGCATGCTTTCATTTTCTTATCTGCGGTGACAGAACAAGAGTTGCTCTGCAAACTACCCAAATCCTTGGCTATTACTACGCTGACTGCCGAGCCAGGATTTCCTGGAGTTCTGGATGGTAAAATTCTTGTAGTGTTCGAAGAGATAAGAGAGAATAGTTTGATTGGAAGAAAAAAGAGGAGGTGAGCCCCGGAAACACTTCTACTTGTGTCCCTTGTCTCATTTCCTCCTCGAAATATACAAGAACTTCAGTATCAAGAACTTCTAAGGACTCATGCACTGAATAAAAGAACCCATTTGTAATTTGAGTCAAACGTTGAGTGCTGGGCCTCACCTCTGCCTGGTTAAGTTGGTGACTGACAAGTCGATGCTCGGACATCCCAAAACCTTCGCGGCTTTCTTCGGAAGCCATAATGTTCCCGAGCCTCTCCGATACTTTGTCAGCAGCAGAGCTCAAGTCTTTCTTTAGAAGCGATCCCCCCATGATCAGTCCCATATCCAAAGCCCTGAGAGCCTCCTTGAACTCACCGTTGATGTGATGGTGCTTGGCAACGTGAAGGCTGGCCATAGAGTAGGCGTCGCGCCACACTGGGAGCACAGAGTGCGGAGGGCACGAGTGCAGCTGCTCCCAGGCCATCTCACGGGCAGCTTCGGCAGCTCGGAAGTCGCCGAGTGCGGCGAGGGAGGCCATGCTGACGTAAGCATAGCCTCCATGGTCGGAAATGGAATGGAGGAGAGCGGAAGAGTGGCGGTCTAATGCGGGCGTTTGAAGGTGGTGTGGAGAGGCACCAGTGGTGGCAGAGGAGGTTGAAGAAGACATGTGATCGATCACGCCAGGAACTGAAAAAGTGCCTACGATATTTATAGGAGGGAAGGAAATGAGATATTTTATTTAAGAAATGGGTGGGAAAAAGTGGAGAAGATTCTAGAGTTTATGGAGATATTTTTGCCATTAAGTTGGACAGATATTGGGCTCTCTACTTTACGCGAATCTCTGATGTTTATTGTTTTCCCACTCAAACTCACAGTCACACCACTGAGCAGTGGAGCAAATGTAGAAGGCCACGTATTCAACTAAATCATCACATAATAAACAAAGCATCCTGACAACAGGGCCAAAAAAATCACCGACTACTCTTTCAGCTTTGTACCTATTATATACTCTTTCCCGTCTTTTTTTTTTATACATAAACAAATTTCTTTATTTATAAAACAATGTAAAAAAGTGAATATGAAATAAATGATTATATGATAAAGTATTAGTCGCGAGTAAATGATAATTATTACAAATATTTCTATTTAATCTGAATAAAAAAAATTAATTTAAATTTTGAGACAAGAAAATAAAATTGTTTATATTAAAAGATTAAAAATAAAAGAGAGAAAATTGCTTATAAATAGGATTAGAGAAGTATATTGGGTTAAGGGGCAATTTTGTTTTGAAAGATTTTCAATTGACAATTTTATTTCAAAAGTTTAGAAAGAGAACAATTTTACCTTGCATTTACTTTGATTAATTTTAACGGTTAGTTAATTAAATATATTGAATTAGTAGCTTATGTTCATCCTCATTATTTTATTAAGGATAGAAATTTCTACAAAAGTTTTAAAATCTAACTTTTTGAAAGATGAAGTATATGACAAATTAACTTCTGGATCAAATTCACATCTTAAAAAAAATAATGGGATGACACATAATTATTAATTCAATATATTTGATCAATTAATCGTTAAAATTAATAAAGATAATGATAAAAGCTAAATTACTAAAATTTTGAGACAATATTATTTATTAAACCTATTTTTGGGGTCATGTATTTTAGGCATGTCCCATGGGATTCCCCTCATGCCAGCGAGCACACTAGATGTTATCAAAAGAATTATTTGGTGGATGATACATTGATATGCTATGTAACCAAGAGAATAATCAATGTATTTTTTTAAAAAAAAAAATTGCTCAAGTAATTAATGCTTAAATGTAATTCTTTATATTTTTCAATACTTTATTTAATATTGGTTAAGTTGAAAAATGTTTAATTTAAAAATGATTTAATAAGTTAACTACCACTTATTGACTATATATGATAAATTAATGTAAGTGGCTTATATTATGTATTAGATAAAGTATAATAATACTACCTTTAGTCCCTAATATATATAAGAGTTAGTTGAGGGTTAGACTTAATTATATATATAAGACCTCAATTCATTTTGTCCTAATTTACTATATATTTTTCTAAACTATTGCTATTAACACCACATGTTAACTTAGTTAGCATAAACTAGAAGTTTCTTTATATTGCTTTGGTCCTTCATGTGTAACATAACTGGAGAGTAGTCAAAAAAAAAAAACTTAATTGGAGAGTTAACATTAATCCTACATATGATACCCATTTTATATATTAATATATATTTTTTTTAAATTAGCCCTATCAGTATTCCCTTAATAATAATCATGTATGAGAGAGAGTGATTAAAGTGAGGAATGTGATTATGGTGTTTTAGACAAAAACACATCACATAAATTAATTTAACTAACTTTTTTAATTTAATCAAATTAGTTAATTATGTATTAAGCACGGTGGAGCAAATAATTTGACAGAATATTTTAGGAAAACATGTTTTTGAAAAATAATTAATTTAACTAATTTTTTTAATTGACCAAAATTAGTTAAATAGATCTTATATTAAGGACAATAAGTAGTATTCCCTTTAATTCTTGTTAGAAAAATACTTAAGTCAAGTTCTTTATATCCATTTTGTCAGGTTCTCTAATAACATGTGATCATGTATTCTATTTTTTAATTATTATTATGTAATTATAAACTCAAATATAATAAATATAACACATGGTCATGTGTGATTAAAGAATTTAATAGATATAAGAAACTTGATGTAAATATAGTCCTTCTTGTTATAAGTCACTTTTCACTAATTCATTCAAATAATTAAAAACAATTTAAAACATTAAAATTTTCATAGAAGTCAAGCATTTTCAATATTATTCCTTTTAATTATATTTAACTCTAAATTAACATGAATAAAAGGGGTATTCCAATTTTATCATCTTAAAGCAAAATATCGTCAGCCACCCACGTCATTTTTCTATCTGTTGTAAATTAATTAACCGATTACATATAACTCTCCTTATTAATCCTACCAATATGCACTGGACTCTTACCTACTTTTTTAGAGATATATGTATTTTAAAACGGTTGTTTATACATTGTATCTTTACTACATAATGCATAATTATGTTTTCATCAAAAAAAAAAAAAAGAAGGGGATTCCAATTTGGTCATCATGTTATTCAAAGTAAGACGCAATACAAATTTAAAAGGACCAGTTTTTTGTTTTTCTGTATATATATGTGTGTCATTTTCGTAAGGCTGTCCTAGTTGAACGCTAGAGATCACAATCATTCTAAAAAGAATGGATGAATTACAATTTGGTCAAAAAAAGACATTTTATGACAAAATATTCTGTGAAATCACGTATTTACAAAATAAATCTT
>JBAGKO010000014.1:21633631-21645390 GCA_037177275.1 Acacia concinna
TAGATATCCAGGGATGTAAAAGAAAATTATATATATTCACAAAACAAATAGAGATATTCAGAGATTTAGAAGACAAATATATATAAATATTTATAAAACAAATAAAAGGATTTAAAAGAATTCAGGAATTTAAATAATTTTGGTTTTTAATATAATTTTTCTTGTAAGAAAAAATTTTATATTACCATTTTGGTCAAAATAAAATCAATTTTTGTCAATTAAAAATAAATATGATCATTTACAAGACAAATATGTGAATATCCAAAAATATATAACTTCCTTCATTCTTTTAAATCCTTTAGTTATAATGTAAATGTCCATATTTATCTTCTAAATGAATTTATAAAAAGAATAAATTAAGGTGTTAATATAAATGCTCATATTTGTCTAAATGCTCTTAAGAAAAATAATTGTTTTCGATGAAAAAAAATAGTTTGTTGTTAAATTTGCATCTTAACCTTTTAAAATTATATTAAAATAATAGGTAGTAGGACCCATACTTAACAGCCGTTAAGTGTATTTAACAGTCTTATCATTTTTGCCTCAAAAAAAATTGTTCATTAGTATTTTTACACTCCAAAATAGTTAATTGTGTTGAGCACCCCTGACAAAATAGTTCTTTACCAAATTTGCCCCTTAACCCATTTTAGAATGATGAGAAGTATTAGATAATATAGTCTAATTAAATAAAACTAAAGTGGTAGGCTTCATTCAAGTGAAAATTATGCCTTTTATGTTTATTGAATTCGGATGAAAGTTCTCAGCTGACAACTGAGCATTTGTATTGTTTAATTGAAAGATAATAAACCAAAACAAAGAAACAAGGCACTAATACGTACATCTGTCATTGTCACTCAAATGAGCAGACGACACCCTATTATTATGATTTTATTAATTATGTTATTATTACTTAGACCTAATGATTTCTCCTTTCATGGCGAGAGACAATGCACTAAGATTGCCTTCAGGTTCCACTTGCACGTCAGGCATCACCACAGCTCTACTTCCGACAAATGCATCTTCTCCGATGTTGATCTCTCCAAACTTTACCATCCCTCCTTCTCCTTCATATATATGCCCAAACAATAATGCTTCTCTCCCCACACTTCCTCCACTCCCGATCTTCACCATTTCTGGGTTCAACAATACTCCTGTGCTGTCCACGTAGGCCTCATGATCTGTATCTACCTCTGCCCCCATCAACCTCATCCACACTACAAACCAAAATGAACCACTCGTCATGTCCATAAAATAATCTCCAACCACCATTCTAATCGCTTGCCATATGCTATCCATTGTTACCCTTTGACTCCATATGGCCACTATTTCGCCTTCTTTCTTCCTTCCTACAAGCACGTATTTGGCAATAACACATGCCAATGTCGCCACAATGCCTGAGGAAACCCAACAAAATGGAAGCAACCACTGGACTGGGAGTTTATTGGCATTCTTTTCTTGGACAACCCAATTTAAAGGACCAAAAATTGCTAAGCCCACCACTAAATAAGGTAAGCAGGTTTGTAGCAATGGTTGAATAAAAGTTGCTGACAAGGTTTGATACCATGTTCTAGTCAAGCTCACTTCTTGAAGCTCAGCTTTTTGTGGCGCCAGTGCTGCCATGGGACAACTTGATAGATCTATCTTCACATCAGATTGCTCAATGAAGTTCTTTAAGGCCTCTGGGAGCGGCTCTATATTTCTTATCTTCTGACTGATCTCATAGACTAAGGAACGACCGTGATCAATTGAAGCACTTTGGGAGCTCGAAGTAGCATGGATGACATCAAGTTCTTGGCTTCGAAGATATGGATTAAAATCCAGTCTCTCTGATTCTTCATCAGGAAGTATTTGATCAATGCTTATCTCTCCCACATCAATATACGGGAACTCATTCTCATCCCATGGTTTAGTGCAGTCTAGTGCAATCTCACGAGAGGCTTCATTATCTGGCATTGGGTGGAGTTGTACTTGAAGAATGTATTGAACCCCACTTGGAGAATTCACACGTTTTTTAAAATCATCAGAAAGAAAAAGTAAGGGGCGTGTATCATTTTCATCCCTGGGAATAGCACCTGTCTCTGGTGGAAGGATCCCTTTTGGCTCAACCTTGCCTGAATCTTCACTGATATTTTTGTCAAAAGGCCGTAACTTGAACCTCACATACATTTCCCGTTCATCTGTGAAGTGTATTAGTCGACTAAAGTTTGAGTAGTAATGCAATTCGGCATAAGAGTTAGCATGCCGGAGAGAATTCCATACTGCATCACGAACATGTGGGACTCGCTTAACAAACTCTTTTCTTGCTTCAAGCCCACAAACAAGCCAGCTTGCAAAATCAGCAATGGTGCGAGCATAGAATGCAGGTCCTGTTTTTAGTGTTAAGTCATAGAGAGGACTCTCAGAATTAGGAGAAGGTCCTTCAGAGAGTATCTTCAAAGATGCACCACGAGCATCAATCCTTGCATCATCATCAGAACTCAAACTATTGCTGTGCCTAACAATGATAGGATATCTTTTTCCAGGGTGAAAAACCTTGTGTGGTGGAAAGCCTTCTATCTTGTTGTATAGTTTTAGGTATCCCTTTCCGCTTACCCCAATGCGATGAAAATATCTTGCTTTAGCTTTCAAAGTTGTAGCAGCCAAATTTGCAGCCAAAGTGGACACCAATTTCTTGTATTCTATGTCCATCTCCTCTATCCGTTCATCCAAAGCAATTGGAGAGTTTCTACTACCAACTCGAGTTTGGGATCCAATGTACACACCACCCTCTTGGAGCGTAGAATTCATCGGAGCAATTGAAAGTGCACCCAAAATGACATTCTTTTGGATACATGAACCAGGAAGGACTAGGCTTTGACTCCCAACAACTGAATTATCTTGAATCTTGACTTTTTCACTAGCATACCCATGAGAAGAATGGAACCCAGTAATTATTCGACAAAAATCACCAAGGTGGACGCCAGTACCGATAGATATTAGTTTTGGGTTTGAAACTGGGTTGATGGCTCTAATAGAACAGTGCTTGCCAATTTTGGCGCCTAAGAAACGTAAATATATGCAAAAGGCTTCTGTTCCTGTTAAAAGCCTTGCAAATCTAAGGTGACAAGCAATGGTAATTCTGTGTCGAAGCCAGATTTTAAAATGGGTTTGCTTTTGACTAGATTCCAGGAATCGAGTTAAAAAGCAAGTCAAAGAGCTGAGAATAAGACCATGAAGCAAGTAGGCACAAGAAAATGAAATGGCAAAGATAATTGGACTTGATGGGACATGAGAAAACATGGTAGCATATGCTATGAGGGTAAAAGGAATCCAATGGAAGGCTCCAGATAGGCAAATAAATGAGAACTGTTGAAATGATGGGGGTTTTGAGAAGAACCTAATGTATAGGAAGTAGACAATAGCAGCAGAAAGGGAATTCAGAAAGCCAATAAGATAGATCCCAATGAAATGGTCAATAACAGCAGATTCTGCCTCACTGGTATCAACAGCATTCTGAAATATAATTAAAAGATGCATCAGTTAATATAGTTAAAGTTTTAGTCATCCAACTCAATAAAGTTATTTCATAAATGTTGGAAATGTATGTCGTGTCTATGCTACAAAAGTAAACATATTGTCACAAAAAAAAATATGTAGACATGACTAAGAATTATAGTAAGTATAAACTCCAAAAAGAAGAAGAAGAAGAAGAAGATAAAAATATAATAAGATTCACCTCCCAAAAAGTATACATGCAAGTGATAATGATAAAACCTTCTACTAATACTAGAAATTTGATGAAACAAAAAAAAACATTGCACTAAAAAAATCTTCAGTTATTTAAAATATGTAAGGCGCTGGCTTTAATTTCTTTTTTTTTTTGTGGGTAATATTATTCTAGATTAGAACATACCTTGTAAACACTATTAAGCTTTGTCATTTTGGGTACATGTTGACCTGCTTCAACCTTTTGCAGAGGTTGCACCTCACTACCTTCTCCAACAACACTTCCTTTTTGTAAAACAGCATAAGGCCCAACAGAAGAACCTCTACCAATCCTAATAGGGAAGAAACTTACAAGTCCGTTCTTTACCTCATGGCTTTGGAGTAAAGCTCCTTCTGCAATAACAACTTTATCTCCAATTGAAACTAGAGATGGGTCTGTGATGTCAACTGTATCTAACAAAACTGCAGATCCAATTCTTGCACCAAGCATTTCAAACCAATACTTTAGGAATATTGTCCCTCTGAGATGTACCGCCAAAACTTTAGAAGAAATTTCTTGCATTTTATAAAGTGCCCACCACTTGATGAAATCCACAGAATAAAAGGAAATTTCAGGGGAGAGGGCATAATTTGGCCGAAGGAAAGAAGTCCCGAACAGTGAAATGCAAACACAAGTGGAAACAATGCACATGATCCATGCAAGAGGTGCGAAAGACAAGGGAACTAAATAATTCAACCAGGGTAACCCATCTACCAATCCACTAACACTTTGGATGAAACCCAAAAATGAAGTAATGGATAAATAAGCAGGAGAAACTAGAATGATAGACATATAAATGAGCGCTAGGAGTTGGAGGAAACGAATACCAAATTGGCGAGATTTGGTAACATTCGTAAGAAATTCAGAAGAATCAATCTCAAATTCTTCAACATGGGATGGGTTCTTGACAAGTTGAGGTTGAAACTTCAATAAAAGATTCTCTGAGAAATTAGCCAACTCTAGAATGCAGGATGCAGTGAAGACATCGATAGCTGCCACTGGAACTCCTAGGAAATCAGAGAGCTTTTGAGTAGCTTTGACCACACCTATTGAGTCAATTCCATATGATGTTATATTATCTGTAATGGAGATGTTGTCAATTGGAATACTTGTCTGCTCAGAAATAAGCCCTTTCAAGAATTCCACAATTTGTTGGCTGTTGATTCTTGGACTGCTTAGATTTTTATTTGATCCCAGTTGGGGTCGAGGTGTATATCCTGCTTTACATGTTCCTGTAGTGAATGATCGTGCCAATCTTTTCTTTGTCAAAAGTGGTTGCAGTGCCAAGTTTAATGTTTCATCTGTAAATTGCTTTAAGCATTCAAATCTCTTGATCTTTCCTGAGGTCGTTTTACAAATGGTTTTAGGCTTCACCAACTTGACTGAAGCAACAGTGACTCCATGTTCTTCTGCCACACAAGTCTGAATTTGTTGGATAACATCTTTGCCAATTGGTTTGCCATCTTTTACTTCTGCAATCACAACAAGGCCTACTTGGTCAGAGCCATCTGGTATGGAAATTCCCTTTGCTGATAGAATTTCCTCAGGGACTCCAATCACAGCACAACACCCTGGACGAAGAAGTTCAGATGAGCTTTCAACTGTTTTTTCAACATCTGCTGAGTAAATATTTCGTCCCGCAACAATAATGAGATCCTTGATCCTACCTGTGATGAACAACTTATGATCTATTATTCGTCCCAAATCTCCAGTTCTTGTGTAGTTACATCCAGGTTGATTTGGAAGCTTATTCTTGAAAGTTGTTTTACTCAATTCTTCATTTCCCCAATATCCTATTCCTGCACTTGGGCTATTAATCCATATTTCTCCTTCCTTTCCATCTTCTTGAAGCTCTTCACTAGTCTCTGGATCAACTATTCTAATGTCTATATCTGCATCCCCTGGGTGAACGTACCCACAACAAACTCTCGCTTGCCAATCAACAATAATAGGGTAACTTTCTCCAAACGCACAGCAAACAAATACACAGTTTTCTGCTAAGCCATATCCAGGAGCCATTACCTTTTGAGACAAGCCGAGAGTACTAGTTAGCTCGATGAATCTTTTCAAAGTCTTGTATCTCACTGGCTCAGCTGCAACCATGAGAAAAATCATAGAAGAAAGGTCTAAATTCTGAAGCTTATGTTTTTCAGACTCGAGCCTTCGAATCAGCAACTCAAAAGCAAAGTTAGGGCCAGCGCTATGAGTCGCTTTATACTTGCTGATAGTTTCAAGCCATAGAAGTGGCTTCTTGATAAATGTTAGTGGAGAGAAGAGAATAGCTGCACCACCACTAATAAGAGATGTAAAGAGTCCACCAATAAGCCCCATATCATGATACTGAGGAAGCCAGCTTACTAGTACTGTTCTTGAGGTGCTTTTATATTGTCTTCGCATCAACTTCACATTATGAATCAGCCCTCCATGAGTTATCATTACTCCTTTAGCATCACCAGTGGATCCTGATGTGAATTGCAAAAGGCATATATCATTAGGTTGAGATTCAGATTGATCAGCTAGAAATTCCATGCTCAGGTTCTTGAAGTTCTTGACCCAAGTATCAGTGTGCATCCATTGAAGATTAGGCCACCGAGCTGAAGCCTTCCCATCTTTTCCACTAAGGGAGATTAAATTTTTCACTGACCCTGCACGGACTGCTAAATGATAAGCTGTTGTTGACAAAATTGCTACTATGCCACATGATTTGGCAATAGTTTCAATCTTCACAAGTGCTTGCCCACTTCTTTGCATTGGGTCTGGGGGAAGAACAGGGACTGGTATGACTTTAGCTCTTAGACATCCAAAAAAGGCGTCGATGAAATCCAAACCAGGAGCGTAGATCATGAGAACCCTGTCTCCAGGTTTGATAACTGGTTTTTGGCTTGTCAAGAGCTTTTGAGCAATACAGTTAGCATTTGAGTAAAGCCCTCCATAGGTCCTTTGGCTCATCACAACCCCTTCTTCATTAATCCAAGTGTAGAGAGTTTTGTTTTGAGTGATAGAATGAGTTCCCCAGTGCTTCAAATAGCTACTCAAATTAGGCAAATCAGGAAATTGTATTCCTGGCAATTCGCCTAATTCTTTTGGATAATTTTTCTTGCCTTCCATTTGCAAGGGAAACAAACTCTGCAAAGCACATGCCTTTAGTAAGTAAAGGTCTGATATAATGGCATGAATAATTAAAATTCATAAAAGCGACACATTTCCCCAATATTGATTGGTCATAATGCCAACTTGCCTTAGTGTAAGGAGACATTGGCAAACCACTGTTAGTCCCAAAGTTCTTACAGATTAAAGCCATAGCGTAAGATGAATTTCTCTCTGTAAGCTCAAATGCCATAAGTCCACCTACAAAGTAAGTATTCCTCGAACCTTGAAGTTCTAGTTCGATTTTGTCATAGAAGCCATCTTTCATATCTGCATTCAGACTTCAGAAGTTAGTACACATGGGCCCAGTTTGTACTCATAGGATAATCAATCATGATTCATGAGAGCCAAATTCTTATTGTCCTTGAAAAATATCTAAACTACCACATCTCTATATATGCCAAAATCTAACATTTCTATACATACTAAAATCAATTATGAAACCTAAAATTATGGTTATCTCAAATGTTATCAAACATTCATACACATGCTAAAATCAATTATGAAAGTTAAAAGCTAATAATGCAAACTGTTGAGATAATCGTGATTTTGGGTTCTTAAATCATAATTGATTTTGACATGTAGATGAGTGTTTGGTAGCCTATGACATAACTATGATTTCAGGTTTACAATTGATTTTAGCATGTATAAAAGTGTTTGGTTTTGAGTCCATAATTGATTTTGGCTCACAAGGGGCATTTGACTTTTTTTTTACTCTTATAATCATTAAATGTTTGAATTGAATTCATAATAAATTATAGATACAAAAAAGTTTCTTTTGTTAAAAATTATCCAAATACCCTTCTTAATGCCAAAATTTTATATTTTGAGCTAAAAACTTTGGTTTTGCCATAGACTATTTATTTAAAAGAATTTATAATATTTTGTTGTTATAAATGAGTTTTAGAATCAATTTTATAAATCATGATTCAAGAAAGTATGTTCTATAAATCAACTTGATCCAAAATATATTCTCTCTGTTGCTAATTAATCTAAGTAGACAACTAACTTGGTGAAGGGGGAACAAAATAGAGAAACAATTGAAAATTGGAATACCTCGACTGCTAACATGAGGGAAATACTTGAAACGACGTTGAAGAATAACATTCTCAACTTTTCCTCCTATGGCTTCCACAGCCTTGATGGCAAGCTCAGTGACTATAGGCCCTTTAATGTCACCAGAGTTGCCATATGACCACAGCAAGAATATATCAGTGTCACCATAAAATTTCTGCAACGCCACTGGATTTCCAATTGTGCTTGGATCTTCCATAAACTCAGTAAAATAATAAAACCCAACTGGCATATCCTCCAGCCCTTTAACCTTCAAAACAGTTGTATAGTAGTCATTCGTCTCTACTTTGCTGAACAATTCCCTTTCAAGATCACTCACATCCATCACCTCCGTTTCGTGCTCTGTTCACAACACTTGATCATTAGGCATCTGTTGGTACAAACCCACGAAAACCTTGTGTAAAAATAGTCAGGCGCAATAAATTTACGCACCTATGCAAGCTGAAGCTGAAGGTAGGGATCTATAAGTTCTTCCATATTTTAATGGAAAGTTTCCAGAGATTATGATCTTGTCAAACTCCATTGTTTTAACTTCATCAGAATTCTTGACATTAACGGTGACGCCTTCAGAGTTGCGTCTGATGGCCAACACTTCAGTGTTGCAGTGAAGTTTCAGTGGAAGTGATCCTGCAATCTTCTGCCAGAGACTTGTATACCCACCTTTGAAACGTCTAATTTTTCCGGCCATTGACGTTCTCGTAAATTCATGAAGATACGCGTATGGCATATCTTGAACAAACCCGTATCCTGAAGCTGTGTAACCATAGGCCACGGATTTAGGAACAAATTTCAGTCCATGTCGCTCAATGTATTCCGGACTTAAGTCGGAAGCGAGTTCACCAACAGCGTGGACCCCAATACGATCAGAATTCTTTACCCTTTCCTGTCAGAAGAGCAAAAGCAATAAACAGGTTTCATTGTTTCAAGCCATTATGTGGTGTATCGGCGGCTAATAATATAGTAGTGGAGACTTACTTGGATTTCCAATGTAAGTGACATCACAGATACGTAATCATCTGCAACGTTAATATCTTGGTATTTTCCTGTAGAACACTCAATAACAGCTAGCTTGTGGGAATCCATTTCTTCTAATTCAGAGCCTGTCTCTTTAGCCAAGTGAAAAATGACAGGAGCGCTACTTGCAGCAAGAACTTGCCCGCCCAAGTCATAAACTTTCCCTATATGTATAAACAAAGATTCAAGACATAGTCAAGATTCAAGTATTAGTGACATTAATCAACTAGAGATTAATTATTGCTATGAAGCTTTACCTTCAATTTCCACTGATTCACACATTCCACCAACTGTATGATGCTTCTCCAGCACGGTTATATCTTTATAACCAAGCCTGCATAATGCATAAGCAGCTGACACGCCACTTGGACCGCCCCCCACTATTCCAATCCGAGTGTTTACTGGCAAGGATGGATGCAACATGGAGAACTGGTCTTCTATTGATCTTGCAGGATCCATCTTCTCTGGTTTTCAAAACTTCTTCTGCTTGGGACCTATTCGGATCACTTAAGAAACTCAGTCCCAGCAACTGTAGTTATGTGCATACTATGCCATCGAACCCTTTCGTTTCCCAAAAAAAAAAACATGTAGTAAACATCGTGTGAAGAGGACAGAGACAACTAGAGAATGAGAAGCTGATTCCAGAAAGACTTGTAAAAAAGTTTAAGATGAAACTCAAATATATTCACCCTGAGCTGAAGCTAATGTAAGGGGTAGGTATTGTGATATGAATAAAACACACATAGCTGTTAGCTAAGGTGCAGAATCCATGGACAATCCACAATATGAAATGATAGAAAAACATGCTCTGTCCCGCCCAAGTTACAATAAGAACTGCAGATTTCAAGAAAGGAAGAAGAAAAAGAAACTCTATTATAGTCAAAACATGCTGCTTACTTTCGTCATAGGAAGTGGCTGAAACCCAGATGTGGGGCTAATTTGCCAGAAATACTAAAAAATGGAAAGAACTTAAAAGAGATGATACCTTTAGGAGTGTATATCCTTCTTCTTCAAGATTTGTCAGTCAACCGGTCACATTGCGTATTCCTGCAATTACAGAGCCACTGTAACCTTAAAGTAGTAAACCAGAGCAAGGAAGGAGCAGAGAAACATGCAACAAACTTGTGTGGAGACACTTATGCGATGCTATAAGTGGAACTGACTATCGTCAGAAGCAGTTCTTTCCCTGTCAAGGTTAATACCTAAGGAACGATAGGATCCCTCTCAGGGATCAAGTGCAAATGGTCAAACGTACATAGGATAATGAGGGAAATATATTAACGAGTATGAGAGAAAACTAACCAGAGTGATGAAATTAGACGGAGTGGCCCCAAGTGGATGTGAGATAACAAGTATGAAAAAGTAATGAAGCGAGTGAGAGAAAAGGCCGTTGCTGAACTCATGGAATTGAAAGCCACAGTATATATAAATGAATAGAGAGAGAGAGAGAGAGAGTATAAGGTTGCATGGCGTCAACAAGTAGAGACAAATTGCAGCAGTGTTCAAATGGAGGGGGGGTCGGGTCTCTTTCCTTCGGGGACTACGAGAAATCACCGTCTAACAGGCGACAAGATATTCGGCCCCGATCCCTTCCTATTCCTCAGTCCTCACATACAACATTCGAGCAATCCGTCCCCAACAGTGACACATGACAATTATCCATACGTAGCACACCGATTATGCGTTCTTCAGGGTGCGAATATGAGTTCGTTCTTACTTGGAAATTGCAATCCTGCCTACATCGGCGTCTGTTCCAAAGCTTACGTTGTTCCTTTTTTTTCCAGAGTTCATGCAATAAACTCAGAAATTGCGCGGCAAAACTGACAACCCCATAAATAACTTTTTCTTATTCTTATCTCATGACTTGTATATGTGATTCATAAATTGAATAAGCATCTCTTCACTAATATATTTCGAATACGAATTATTAACTGCATACATTAAAGTTAAAACAACGATTATATTCTGTTTAGTAGAGATGGAGGTCTCGAGAATGGATTTAGAAGTTGATACGCCCAAGGTTAGCCTGTGCCACGTTAGCTTACCCCTCGAGATAATTCCATCTTATGTGAGTGTAATTAGGGAAAGAGACTCAGCTGGAAAAGGAAATTAAAGTCCGAAATCCTTGTCGAGAATAGGTTAAATCACTATTAAGAACAGAATACCTTTAAGAATCATGCGGAATATGCTTGCATTTTACTTTTTTTCCTTTTTTTAAAAAAAGAGTGTGTTTGTGTACAACTAGTCATCAACAGAGTTACATTAAATATATACAAATTAAACCGCCCGTTGAATTTACAAATATTAGTTAATTAGCCAATTAATGCTTAAACCAATGAATAATAATTATGGATTTCTGGCCTGTGGCATCCTGATCCCAGAGACGTACTGCAACACGTCCCTTAAATTAATTAATTAACAAAGAGAACGTTGAGATCAAAGATATATTCCCTTTCATTTATATCATTTCCTCCTGGCTCCTGTCATATACCTCACATATTATTTTCCTCCGAGTTCTTACTTGGAATTTTAGTACTGATTTATTCTTTAATTAAGTATATTTTATTTAAGAATGTCCAAATATTAGATAAACTTATTTTCATGATAATGATAATACATGTTTGTTATAACGCATTGTCCAATGTTCGTTCCACTTGCCACTGTACTGCATGATTGTGAGGGAGAAGGAGGCTGTGGTGCCAAGGGACTAATTTAAGATAACATTCTCTCTGTTTCTATTTATAAGACTCTTTTAGAAAATTCTAAGAAAATCCTAAAA